>ML377252.1:0-66334 GCA_005239525.1 Nicotiana knightiana | reverse complement strand
ATATATATATATATATATATATATATATATATATATATATATATATATATATACATGTATACGCATATATAACGCCATCTGGTCATGGGTCAATGTACATGTATAAATAAATGCAATGGATGAGAAGTACGTCAATGAACTCTCTTAAAATATCATAAGACCATTATGTCTTTGAGTAATATCACGAAGTAAACTTTTTCGACTTACGTATTTTTATGAGACCTATGAACAAAATATGTGATAATAAGACACATCGAAATTCAAGAACATAGGCACCTCTAATACTTTTATGAATAAAGTCATTTATGGAAGTTGTGAATTTGCTCGTTTCGTTTGTGTCGTATAGATCATGACAAAAGGAAAGAAGGTATAGCCTTAAAATACCTAAGCTGATTCTTTTGACAATCCCTCTAACACACGTCAATTGCGGAAAATCACGTAACGGCGGATCGAAGTAGAGGAAAATCAGTATGATGTTCTTGAGAAAGATTACACCGTTTTCCTTTAAAATTGCAAATCTCGTGTTGCTAGGATACTAAGAATTCACGTTTGAATTCTTGAAGATGCTTATGAGATCTTGTTGAATTGTTGAAGATGCTAAAAAAAATTCACATTACAAAATGAATATGCATCTCTTTATTAGTTAAAGAGGTCTTATGTTAGAGTGGATGTGGGCCCCACTTGTAAGACTTGGCCAACAAACATCCTCCAATTTTTGCCACCTATTCGTGCGATTTATGAGTTATTATTCAAGACCTCTTTGGCTGCCAACTTTCAAGAATCCCACGTGGATGTTTCCCCTCTTATAATTATCCAACAAATCTCACTTAAATATTTATCCACAAATTCAATAATTAACCAATTACCCACATAATTTGAAATTATCTCAAATTACTTAAAATACTACTTACTTTTAACACACTTTCTACACCTTACTATTATGGTCATGTGCTACCTTGTATGCCACTAGTCTATAAATATGGAGTATTATATCTTAGACTGTATTTTATCTCAAAATATCAAACTTCGACAAAAATTATTTTCTTCGATTTGCTTACCCTCTCACCTTGTTACTTATCACTTGTTTGAAATAGCATAATTCTTATAATCTCAAGATAATCTCGTTTCCGAACTTATATCAATTTACTTATGGTGTACGTCCACGTACGAAAATAAGGGGTGTAACATCATTCCCCCTTTTTGAACATTCGTCCTCGAATGTTGGCTGATGCAATTGTCATTTTCGTAACTTAAGTCTTCTGAATACTTTAGTACTCTTCTTATCATCTAGGAAACTGTTTTGTGAATAAATCCAAAGTCCAGGGAATTCCCCCTTTAGGCATGTTTCTCACATCATGACTTGTGGTCGGAATTCTTCCAATCTCTTAACTGTTGTTACCTCTTGTCATGCAGCCTGTATGAATTTTTCCTTGTATGTGCGCCTATGCGACTCTTCTCTCCTTTTTCCTCCAGCTTTTAGCCAATCTCTAGGCCTCACTTTGTGAACATACGCATAACCATAACAAGTTTCCCTCCGGGGAACCTATAGGTGTACTGAAGTTCTTCGCTCGCTACTTTGTTGAACTTACGAATATTTCTATACCTTATTTCATAGATCCGTTTATCCATCTGTATGAATTTACTACATCTAGATAGGTCATACTAAACCATAACTCTTACTTCAATTTATCTTTACTGAGGTCTGCTACCAAACTCCAGGTTACTTTTGTTTCTTATCCTATATGTATAAATCTAAGTCCTTTAAACCTTCTTCATTACTGCTCATCTTAAGACTGATGGCCTAATCTCATCTCATACTTTGTAATTTTTATCTATCCATTGTTGATTCACCTCAATGTTGATCTATAATCTACCACTGATAATTTGAAATTTCTTACGTAATACATTGCCACTAATTCTCACGTCTCACCGGGGAACTTCTGAAGTGATTAGACTGATCCTCCTAGGGTGATACGATACTATACTTCTATAATCGTACTTCATAGAATCCCAATGTGATTCATCTTATGGGGGGTATTCTATTCCCGTGTCGTCCATGAAATCTTGTATTCTTCCTTTTCTTTTTCCAAATCATTACTCAATCGAAGGCCCAAACGTCATCCTTTATATATTACAATTACACCCTCATTCTATTACCAGGGCAACATTCCATCTCTTCTAAATGCTACTAGTCTTAGACTCCTTTGAGTTTATTCAGGCTATATTGGGCCTTCTATAACTTACAGAAACCATCAACTCTATTGTTTTCATGGGCTTAATCCTGAGGACTTATTCATTCTCGTCACCTTCTCACTCGCCCTTTCTTATCCTTAATCCTGTTTTCTTAAAACCTTGCCGTTTTACCATACTTAAGCTTGCGGCCTACACATATCTATTTATACTAATTGCAACCTTCCTTCAACTTGCTTGCGCCATAGATTTCCTTATGTTATTCTGGAATATTAAATGAGACATCACATCATCTCTAACTCTTATTTACTCTCTTGACTAGACCTCTCGATACTAGAAACCATAGGCTAGAAAACATGCCACTGACGACGCTGTTATCATTCCCTGATATTGAATCCCCGCACTTTTAGCCTTCTATCCGAAGTAAGAACTATTCACAACCTTCTGTATTTGAGTATCTCGTACGTTGTCCAGATTTACCTTACTTATCTTAAAGTCTCACGTCATATCTTCTATCTCTTTCATGACCTCCCTTCCACGTAGGTATAATTCACATCCACAACTTGAAGCTCTCTCATAATACTTGCACCTCTGGTGCATACACAATCTGGTGGTAGCTCCATACTGACTTTTTATGAGGTCGGTACTCTTCTAACTGGCTCTATCGTAGGGCCGTTATAGAATATGGTGGTTTTTTTGTACTATCTCTCTTGTGCCTATGATATTAAGGATGATCCTGCAATGTTCTCAATCACGATTTCTAAATTGCTTGGGCCAATAATCAGACTCGTGATTTACTTGGTTGATGTAACTCTTTAGTTTCCTCTTCCCTCTGATCAACCTTTATGTAGGCTTAAGCTATCTTCCAATCTGCGGCTCATGGTATTAGTTATTACTTTAGACCTTCATGGACGCTACGGAATATCCATGATACAATCTTCTAATAATTCAATCCTTTGTCTATAACCTGGGCTCAATTCTTTCTTTTAACTTATACCAGAATCTTCTAAGGTTGTATTGTCAACATATATGTTGCATGGATAATACTCTGAACTCTTAAGTGTGTTCATAACGTAACTAACTCTGGATCATTGATCGAATAATTCCTTTCGTTCCTTCTCAGCTTTCTTTAAACGTAAGCTACTACCTTTCCTGGTCTTTTTGCCCCTTGTTGTGTGCATACTTAGCTTATATTAGTGCCCACACATATTGGAATTCCATACAACTCATATAATCTTGAATATCACTTCTGATTTTACTTCTCGTTCATTAGCCACGGTAGGTTCCACTTTCTTATGGAGTGCACACAATGTTGTTGTGAGACTGTTGTTACATGACCATTTTCTTTTTAGGTCACTGTGCTTAGATTGAAGCCTTCTTCCTTATTTCCTTAGTTAGTCTTTCATTATAGTACTAAGGGATACCTTCTGGATCTTGAAAAGTTACAAGCTTGATATATCGTTTATCCGACATAATTTTTGATGTCCTTCCTTGCCTATAACTATCCGTAGTTTATGCTCATGGGCTTGTAAAGTTGCTTCTGAACTTGATATTTCTACTATCTTCCTAGTGTCATTCTCTTTTATTTCAATAACGCTCATATGGTACCTTTAACTACCCCAACTCCTATATGAATATTTCTCAAGGATCACGATGCCATAACCGCGAGGCTGAATTCACTATATTGGGTTTTACTATATTTATCTTACATGATATGCTGATTTGTCTGTAACCTCTTGTCTAGACCTAACTAGGCTCTTCCTGACTCAACTACTAACTACTCGTTGACCCATTCTCATATCAATATTTCGCGTAATCTTTCTTGGGTTATTTATTTTGTCTTAACTTACCTCTCGCACTGGCTCCTTATTTATCCATAACATTCCGGGTAGGAACCCTTACTTCATTTCCTTGTCGTCGTGCTTGCAGAATGTTCTGTAATCATAGCATATCTGTAGGATTTGAATAAGTGCAATCTCATCCCTTTCTCATTTTTGTTGCATTCTTCCTTTACCATTCCATAGTTACTAGAACCACTTAATTCTGACTTAATGGCACATCACTCCATATTCCCCCTTTAGGGAAGTACTAAGATTTAGCGCTACGATGATCTTCTTATAGATGTTTTATCTATTCATCCTTGGCATCTTTTTACATCATCGATGAACCTTATTCGCCTTGCGGTAATCCTTATGTACAAGGATAACAAACTTCCTTACTCACGAGGGTGACACTTAGTGTTACTGGAGCATATAGTCCCTTAAGCTTAACTTTGCTCACATTTCTTGCTTTAGTGAAGAATCCTTCTGAATGAACTTTAAAGTTTATTCTTCTATCGTCCATTCTATTATCGCTAGAATGCAATCTCTGAAATTCTCATGACTCCGACTATTATCAAATCACTCAGCCCCTAATTTATGTTTAGTTTATCTTGTTCATCAGCCCATACTGATTTATATTACTCTAGGTTCTAACTTTTCCTTTTGGTACTCATGTTAGAGTCACGAACTTATTTATCAAAATGAGGATACGACTTTATGGCCTATACTCTTTGTTGTCTCAAGGCCTGTCACCTCTCATCTTTTCCTTCCCTCGACTATAGACTCTATAATACTATCATTTTTTTCTATCGTTGTCATCCATGTATCACATCTTACTCATAATGATTTGTTAACTCTTTTCTTATTTCCCTGCTAACATTTATGTCTATCACTTTATTCTGGAAACTCGAACAAGACATTATTTTACTTTTAGCTCCCTTTTCTCCATCTACTGGCTCTTCGAGTTGCCTATCATTCATTCTCTTACTAGGGACGACAGCTATACTAAGGTAATATTTATCTCTTCCCGGCTTCCTATGCCTATCTTTGTAGTACTCATATCTAGATGTACTATTTTAGAGTGAACCATCTGTGTTTCTCACAAGGAGAACTATTAGCACATCTGCAGTATCCTTTGGAAATGTCAACTAACGCAAACAATCCATCCACCATTTTGGATTACTCTAATCCCAGCCAGATCCTGATATCTCATCCTCTTCTTAAACCATATCTATTAGCTCCCATAGGACTTAATTGAGATGAGTGTGGCTGATTGTACATACATATGTTATTGTTTAAGGTAACTCAAAATGCCTATATTTCTTTGGCTGAATTGTAAATACCGATAATCTTCATTAACTGGATACCTCGTGCCCTTCATCACCTTGCTTCTTTTACTTATTGAAACGTGTATCTAGATTTTGAATTTCTCATTGTCTTTCACCATATGTGTGGATAGATATTCTTTTCTTAAGGCTCCTTATCAAGAAGCTTACATGTCATAGTACACACATGTTCAGCTGAAGACCTTACATTTACTCGTCATAAGCATCATGAAAAATCGAGTTCCTCTGACTCAACTCTTCCACAACCAATTGTCTTTCTAATGTAGGTATCATCGTATTACGAATAAAATAGAATTTAGGAATTTGAATTCTTACAACTGAGCTCTACCACACGATCTAGAGTAAGAAGAAAGAGTGGCATTCCTAAATGACCTGTAGCCTCCTACTTATAAGTGTGGTGCACAACACACCCGTAAACAAGACTCTACTAGACACGGCTTGTAGACTCCCTAGGACAGAACTTCTCTGATACCACTTTTGTCACGACCCTAACTGATGGTCCGCGACGGGCACCCGGTACCTTACTCAACCGAGTACCAACATAACGTATCTTTTCTATCATACTATAATAGGTAAATGAGATGGAAAGGCTGCCGTAGGATAAATATAATAAAATGCGTAATACTAACTTATACATAAGACATAAATGCCTATAAGCCCAAAAGGATCACTCGTACACTGAACATAGGCCGGCAGGGCCATACAAACATTCACGTACATGCCATATGTCTACAAGCCTCTAAGAGTATATAATTAGCATAAAGGTCGGGATAGGGACCCACCATACTAAACAATACATTTCCAAATCATACTGATCAAATAAGCAACTCCTGTGCAAATGAAGCGCACCAACATCTTCCGTTGAGCTGATAGCCGACTTGGAGCACTCTTGACCTGTCTATCGGGACCTAAGGGCATGAAGTGCAGCGTCCCTAAGCAAACGGGATGTCAATACAGATAATGTACCGAGTATTAAGGAATGGAAATCAGTAAATAATAGACATGAGAGAAACATGGAGTAAAACACTCGACCTGTAAGTATGAATAGCTCTGTAATTTATTTAATACTTGTAATGTCATGCATATGCGTATAAATATCATACCATGCATTGGTATATGCATTCATAACATCATCAAGTCTCTGAGGGCATCCCATCATATCATCTCGGCCACTGTGGGCAAATCATCAACGTATACCAACTGATCACACAGTGGTGCGTATGTAACGACGTAACCTTTTCCCATATCCCATATACATATATATACATATGTACGGGTATATAACTCCATCTGGTTATGGGTCAATGTACATGTATAAATGAATGCAATGCATGAGAAGTGCGTCAATAAACTCTCTTGAAATGTCATAATACCATTATGCCTTTGAGTAATATCATGAAGTAAACTTTTTCAACTTGCGTATTTTTCTGAGACCCATGAACAGAAGATGTAATAATAACACATTGGAATTCAAGAACATAGGCACCTCTAATACTTCTATGAATAGAGTCATTATGGAAGTTGTGCATTTGCTAGTTTCGTTTGTGTCGTATAGATCATGCCAAAAGGAAAGAATGGATAACCTTAACATACCTGAGCTGATTCTCTTAACAATCCCTCTAACACACGTCAATTGCGGAAAATCACGTAACGGCAAATCGAAGTAGAGGAAAATCCGTATGATGTTCTTGAGAAAGATTACACCGTATTCCCTTAAAATTGCAAAATCTCACGTTGCTAGGATACTAAGAATTCACGTTTGAATTCTTGAAGATTCTTATGAGATCTTGTTGAATTGTTGAAGATGCTAAAAAATTTCACTTTACAAAATGAATAGGCATCTCTTTTTTAAGTTAAAGAGGTCCTATGTTAGAATGGATGTGGGCCTTCTTGTAATACTTGGCCACCAAACGTCCTCCAAGTTTGCCACCTATTTGTTTGATTTATGAGTTATTCCCACGTGGATGTTGCCCCTCTTATAATTATCCAACAAATCTCACTTAAATATTTATTCACAAGTCCAATAATTAACCAATTACCCACATAAGAATTATCTCAAATTACGTAAAATACTACTCACTTTTAACACACTTTGTACACCATACATATTGTCATGTGGTACCTTGTATGGCACTAGTCCATAAATACAGAGTATTATAGCTTAGACCGTATTTTATTTCAAAATGTCAAACTTCGACAAAATTCATTTTCTTCGATTTGCTTACCCTCTCACCTTCACGAATTTACTTATCACTTATTTGAAATAGCATAATGCTTATAACCTCAAGATAATCACATTACAACAACAATAAACCTAGTTTGATCCCAACAGGTGGGGTCTGGGGAGGGTAATATGTACGCAGACCTTACCCCTACCTAATGCAGGTAGAGAGGTTGTTTCCAATAGACCTTGGCTCAGGAAGGGCAAGAAAAAGAAGAGGAAAGCAAGGAAGGAAGAAAGATGGAAGAGAAAAGAAAAGGGAGAGATAAAGGATATGTAGTACCAAATAATAGCAACATGGAATACAATACCTGAGGCGAACAAAACTACATAACATAATAAAAATCTAATAATATGAAGGGACATGCATTCTACTAAGACTATCGGTGAACAACTATAAACTACCTACTAACCTTCTATCTTAATCCTCGACCTCCACACCCTCCTATCAAAGGTCATTTCCTCAGTGAGATGAAGCACCGCCATGTCCTGCCTAATCACCTCTCCCCAGTATTTCTTAGGCCTACCTCGACCTCTTCTCAAACTCTCCATGGTCCACCTCTCACACCTCCTGACAAGAGCATCAATGATTCTTCTCTTTACATGTCCGAACCATCTCAACCTCGACTCCCGCATCTTGTCCTCCACGGAGGCTACTCCCACTCTGTCTCGGATAGCTTCATTCTTAACCCTATCTCTCCCGGTACACCCACACATCCATCTCAACATCCTCATCTCTGCTACTCTCATCTTCTGCACGTGGGAGTACTTGACTGGCCAACACTCAACCCAATATTTCATAGTTGGTCGAACCACCACACGATAAAACTTACTCTTAAGTCTTAGCGGCACATTCCTATCACACTAAAAACCGGAAGTGAGCCTCCACCTCATCCATCCCGCTCCGATGTGATGTGTGACATTTTTGTCAATCTCCCCGTTACCTTGGATAATAGACCCGAGATACTTAAAACTCGCTCTCTTGGGGATAACTTGAGCAACAAGCTTAACTTCTACGTCTACATCATGGGTCCCGTCACTGAATTTGCACTCCAAGTATTCTGTCTTAGTTCTACTCAATTTGAAACCTTTAGACTCTAAGGTCTGTCTCCAAACCTCCAACCTCGCGTTAACTCTAGTAAATGTCTCATCAATAAACACTATATAATCGGCAAATAGCATTTACCAAGGCACCTCCCCTTGGATGTGGCGCGACAATATATCCATCGCCAAGGCAAATAAAAATGGGCTAAGAGTCGATGCCTGGTGAAACCCCATCACCACAGGTAAATGCTGCGAGTCACCACCCACAGTCCTCACCCTATTCTTAACATCATCATACATATCCTTAATCACCCTAATGTACGCTACAGGAACGCCGCTAACCTCCAAACACCTCCACATGACCTCCCTCGGAACATTATTGTATACCTTCTCAAGGTCAATAAACACCATATGCAAATCCTTCTTCCTCTCCCTGAACTGCTCCATTAATATCCTTACCAGATGAATCTCTTCCGTAGTCAAATGCCCCGGTATGAATCCAAACCGATTCTCGGAAATAGACACGCACATCCTCACCCTAGCCTCCACCACCCTCTCCCAAACCTTCATAGTGTGAATCAACAACTTGATACCCCTATAATTGTTGCAATTTTTGATATCACCCTTGTTCTTGTAAATAGAAACCATCATAATCCACCTCCATTCTTCGGGTATCTTCTTTGTCTTAAAAATAACATTAAACAACCCAGTGAGCCACTCCAAACCTGCCCGCCCCGTGCTCTTCCAGAATTCCACCGGGATTTTGTCTGGCCCCGTCGCTCTGCCCCTGCATATCTTACGCGTCGCCCCTTCGACCTCCTCTACCGTGATCCGCCTACAGTACCCAAAATCCCGTCGACTCTTGGAGTGCTCCAACTCACCCAGCACAATGTGTCTGTCCCCCTCCTCATTCAACAGTTTATGGAAGTATGTCTGCCATCTTATCCTAATGAGTGCCTCGTCCATCAACACTTTTCCATCCTCTTCCTTGATGCACTTTACTTGGTCTAAGTCGCGGGCTTTCCTCTCCCTCACCTTGGCTAACCGGTACAACCTCTTGTCGCCATATTTTCCCTCGAGATCCTCGTACAAACGAGAAAATACCGCATTCTTAACCGTCGTAACTGCTAACTTTGCCTCTTTCTTTGCCTTTCTGTACCACTCCCAACAAGTCCTTTTTTCTTCCTCGTTTGTACTCTATACTAACTTCAAATAAGCAGCTTTCTTAGCTTCCACTTTACCTTGAACCTCTCCATTCCACCACCAGTCCCCTTTATGACCCCCAAGAGAGCCCTTCGTGACCCCTAAGACCTATCTAGCAGCTACCCTAATGCAATCTGCAGTCGTGAACCACATACTATACGCATCCCCCATACTCATCCATGCCCTCATAGCCAACAAATTCTTCCCTAACTCCTGAGCTTCGTCCTTGGTCAAGTTACCCCACTTGATCTTAGGTTGCATACACCCCGCCCTCTTCCTCCTACTCCTCTTGATCTCTAGGTCCATAACTAGGAGCCTATGCAGAGTCGTGAAGTGCTCACTCGGGATGACCTTGCAGTCATTGCACAGATCTTTATTGCATTTTCTGTAGAGAAGATAATCAATTTGAGTCTTGCCCATTGAATTCTGGAAAGTGACCAGGTGCTCTTCTCTCTTCGGAAAACTCGAGTTAGCTATAACCAAATCAAAAGCTCTAGCAAAATCCTCAAGATAATCTCATTCCCGAACTTATATCAATTTACTTATGGCGTACTTCCACGTACGAAAATATGGGGTGTAACAGGTCCGTGTTGCAGCAAGATAGTGGCTATTTTTCAATGACATTGCAAACGCTGGCTATTTTTGAATGACCAGTCTGAAAACTGGATAGCTCGTGCTATTTTTAGGATAATAAGTGACTTTTAAATGAAATTTAACACTTAATCATGATGAATTAGGCTTTTTTTTTGGCAAAATGGCTTCCTAGCCTCTTAAACTTTCATCCAATTACCAACTCGGTAAACAAACTTACAATTTTTTCATTTGAACACCTTAACTTGACGGAATGAATACTAATAAACACATTCAACCGAGCGTATATATCCATTGCTCTCACATATCAAACACGTCATATGCTAGACCATTTGTTGCTTGACATGTGTTATTTGTGGGTCCCACTTTTCAAATTAATTTATCAAAATTTTATTTTATTGTTTATTTTCTTCACCACTCAAACACCTCTTCCTCCTCCTCCCCCTAACACCCCCCCCCCCCCCCCCCCAAAAAAAAAACAAAATTGTAAAAGAAGATATTGCCGGAAAAGTCTCCAACCAAACCCCAAATCCAAGAAATTAGCCAACTTCCTTCATCGATATTATACTTCTCTCTTATTTTTGTTAAATTCAATTAGGAGTATTTTTGACCACCAAAAAACCTCAATGGTTATCATTTCCTGTTTGCCAACGACCAACCACGTCTCTTTTCTAAAAAGTCCCAAATAATAAGAGATAAGTAAAACCACACACTTTCAGAGCAAATATGGCCAGAAAACTCCCCATTGCTCTCTGTCCTCGCTTAAGTTCAAAAGTCATAGCACTTCTTTACTCAAACTATTCATCATATTTGAGCAATAATTAGAAAACGAGATGAGAAAGATTTGAAAGATAATGAGAAGAAACCGGATAAGAGATGGAGTGGACTGACGAAGATAACTGGAGAGGGGTTACTGGTGAAAAGAAGAAGAGATGAGGGTCGAGCAGTGATGGGCCTTTAGGGTGATCTTCCCCTTTTCCTTTTCATTTTTTAATTTTTCCTTTTGATTTTAGTATTTTTTTTAAAATCAAATATTGTGCTCACGCGCCTCTTTGTGCGTGATTGGCACGCATTATATCTACATTACCTATGTCATTACCACATAAGTATAGTAAACAGTCAAAGTAATTTATTAGTATTCATTCCGTCTAGGGGTGGGCATAATTCCGACCGAACCAAAAAAATAAGTCGAACCGAAAAAACCGACCGAACCAAAAATTTTGATTTATTTAGTTTCTTTTTTTTGGGTTTCTTCGGTCGGTTTGCGGTTTATAGTTTTAAAAAGTTTGATGTTCGGTTCGGTGGTCGATTTTATGGTTCGATGTTGTGTTAAACCGAAAAACCGAAAAACCTACTGTGACAGTCCTATTTTCAAAGCTACAAACAAATTCAAGCATAACTGAATCAAACAGCCTTTCTGAAACATACAATTATCAATCACACAATTCATCCCGGATCCCAAAAGTTGATGAGGCTACATTGGTTATTGAAAATCTTGTAAAAAGGAAAACTTTGCCACAGAAAGGAAAACTATTGACGTCTGTTATTGAAGCTGGGCCACCTATGCAAACACTTTTAGTTTTAGGGGAACTTCCTTAGTGGCGCAATCTGCCTCAGGTTAAGTCGTTTAATATTCCATAAATTTCAATTAACGAGTTTGAAGATGAGATTACGAATCAGAATCTTGTTTCAAGATCATTGCAAACTCAGCTTATTTTGAGATGTCATGTGGTTCTTCACAAATGGTGTCTACGTCTATGTTAAATTTTGCTAACCCTGGCTATGTTTCCTGTTTGGGAAATCAAAGTTTGATATCTGCTAGTCCAACTATGAATAGTTTTATCCTAGGAAAGAGACAAAGGTTACAGTGAAATAAAGTTGTAGGATGAAAAGCCTATGCTTCCAACCAAAAACCGAACCGAAGTTATTATGGTTCGATTTTGGTTATTAAAATCACAAACCGAAAACTGAATTGAAATTCTACAAAATCAAATCGAACCGACCGATGTCCACCCCTAATTCCGTCAAATTAAGGTGTTCAAATGGGAAACTTGTAAGTTTCTTTATTGGAAATTGGGTGCAAGTTTAAGTGGCCAGGGGGCCATTTTCCCTTTTCTTTTACTAGTAAAAGGCGATCATCAGCTTTTGGTCATCTATCTCGTTACCTACGCTTTTTTTCAAAAAAGACATATATTCATTTTTAATTTTATTCAATTTATAAATTGATTATAATAAATTAAATTAATATGATTTGATACGTATATCTGTCACGCCCCGAAACTGAGGGGCGAGACCGGCACCCGGTACCTCACCTATCCTTGCATACCAACTTACGATTAAAGGGACTGGACATATAATGTCATACTTTAGCCATGGGCCACATTGCAAGACAATTTGTGAAGCAAAATATAAAACTGAATGGAAACCAACGCTGACTAAACATCAATATAAAGCTGGGTCGGCAAGGCCGTCATAACTACTACAGCGGACAAACCAACAAAATATACATACAAGACCTACAAGCCCAACATACTGCACTAACTGATCGATTATGTCTACAAGCCTCTACTGACGGATGTACTGTGATCGGAACAAGGCCCCGACCTACCCATAACATGTATACATAGTCATATATACAAAAGATGCATACAAAACTCTAGACCCGGCAACTCCGAAGGACGTGGAGCTTACCGATAAAGCTGAACTTGGGCAACATCCACTGAGGAGGTCTACCTGTCGTTCTGTCCGAACCTGCACGCATGAAATGCAGCGTCCCCAAAAAAAAGGAACGTCAGTAAGAAATAATGTACCGAGTATGTAAAGCAATAAAATATCTGAAAGTTGAAACTGAATTGATAATATAATAACTGAAAGTAATTGGATGTCAAAGATGATTTGGGGATATACTTACCTGTTGATACTGACTCAACTATCTCAATATAGTAAGTAAAATAAACGTCCGGCCCTATAAGGCTTGGAATGTGTAATTACTCTACCGTAGTAGGCTCGCTCATAGGCGCTCGGCCATACTAGGCTCTGTATATCGGTCATTATGGGCTCACTCATAGACGCTCTGTAAAGACCCGTAAAATTTTCTTGTTTAAAATTAATGCCCGAATGAGTCCCCCAGTTGTTTTATTGTGGAAAATTTTAAAACGGGCCAAAATTGAGTAAAAAGTACCCCGAGACTTAAAGAATAAAATGTTCCAGAAAGTGGGTGTTATGCGATCGCATAGCGTGTATGCGGACCGCACAATGGTCGCATACCTGGGCAGTGTGTTTTGAATTTTGGCCCATCTTGAGGGCCATTATGTGGTCGATTCTGCAGACCACTTGTCAGGAATGCGATCGCATTCCTGACAGCATTCTTATTTCGGGCCCTATTTTTCTAATTTTTAAAATCCGACCCCAGTTCATTAAAACACCCCTCCCCTTTAATTTTTAACTATTTTCTGATATATTAGAGAGAGGAAAGAGTGGGTTCTGGAGAGAGAAAGTCCCAACTTCATCAAATTGGTCTTCCTTCATCACTCAAGTTTGGAACTAATCAAGTAGGGCACAAATTTCTTCATTCTAAGGGGTAAACTTCTACCTCATTAACCCTAATTTCTAGATTTTTGTTAAAATAAAACATAGGTAGGATAGTTCATAAAGATAGGGTTAAGAATCTTGCATGCATGTACCTAATTTATCATAATCTAGTAAAGGAAAATAGGTTGGAATAACCTTTCACTAAAAATAGGTTATTTAATCTAAAGGAACACCTAGGGTTTGATAAAAAGCTCCAATGAGTTCAAGACATGTTCATGATTCCTAATTCTAAGTTTAAATGTGCCGCATTGTGAATTAGATTGAAGGTGCTAGTCGGTCCCGTGATTTGAGAGTAAAAGTTAGAAAGGGATTTCGACCCCAGGTACATATGGCTAACTTTACCCTTTGTAGAATCCCCTTGTTGGGTCTGAGCATACGACATGTGCACCTTATTGATAATATGTGAATTGATTGTTCAAATGTGTTGAGACTTAAGATTCTACTATTTGATTTGTCCTAGTTGATTGTCATATTACCGTGCTATTTGAGGTTGTGAAAGGTGTATTGATGTGCCTGTCTCTTTATGTGCAAAGCTCGTAAATGCTCGAGAGTATCGATATGAAAGTATGTGTACATGAATGATTATGGCAACACCGTGTACATGAATTACTTCTTGGTAAGAAACATGTTGGCTTGGGCCCAAATAAATAAATTGTTGATATGAACTTGCGTTCCTTGAAATGTTGATTTTTGTGATTGATTGTTGTGGTTAATTGTTACAGAATATGGTTGTCGGGTGGGATCGGGTTGCGCGCTGCAACACGAACTAATAAGGATAATAAGATGTGACGTAATAAGGGTGGCCAAGGAAATAAGGGTGGCCGAGGGAATAAGGGAGGACGAGGTAATAAAGGAGGCCGAGGTAATAAGGACGGAATGTGATCGTTATCACCATCGAAATGAAAAATCGGGGAAACTCTTGAATATGGAAATGTTGAAAGGGGAAAAGGAGAGATTGTGAAACTTGATGATTTGGTTGTTCTTTTCCACGTGCATTGATTGATTGGTTCTATTACTGTTTCTTACTTGTGTATTGTTTATTGTACTTGGGATAAAGTTTGTTCATACATACTAGTACTATTCCACAGTACTAACGTCCCTTTTTTCGGGGGCGCTACAACTTCTTATATGAATGTAGGTGGCTCTACAACAGGTAATTCAGCCCACCATTAGTAGTGCCTCCTCTCTTTTCTGTCAGCTGTTCTGGTGAGCCCCACTTCCTCCCGGGGCCACGTGTGGCTCATGTCACCTTATTTTGAGTTTATGGTGTAGTGTAAGGTATAGCCGGGGCCTTGTTGCCGACAAGTAGTATATAAATATTTTGTACTTGTAGAGGCTCCGTATACACAATGTGGGGAAAGAATATATGTATTTTGGGTAGTAAGCGTACGGTTCTGAATTGTGGTCCACGTTGTTAATGTGGTATGTATTTTGTAAGTATTTGGTATCATGTGTTAGTAATGATAAAAAGTTGAAGTGAATTCAAGTTGAAAGTTCATGATAAGCTATAAATGGCTATTTTACTTGAATAATGTGTATTGAAATCACGGGGTAACGCGTGGGATAGGAAAGCCAAATCAGGTTCGCTTGACTGGGGTCACTCGGTTGAGTTCCGATCGCGTCCCAATTTTGGGGCGTGACAAACTTGGTATCAGAGCCTAAGGTTTTAAAAGTGTCCTAGGATGTCTCGGAACCATGTCTAGTAGAGCCCTTCTTATCGGTGTGTTGTCGACCACATCTATAATTAGGGGGATACATGGACATTTAGGAAACACCCTTTTCATTGATATTCTACATCGTACGGCGAAGTGTAAAGTGAAAATATTCTTGTCTAACTCGTTCTCTGTTCCAAAATTTTCAATAATGGCACCAAAGAAGAGAGCTCGGCTTGACTCGGCCTAGATGCCGATGCCACCCCAAGTGTGGTCGTTGAAATCTGTACCCGATGGTGCGGGTGAGAGCGAGTCTCCGACTTTGAATCCACCTGGCCTTTCTGTTCCAGACCAGAGTGTTCATATTTCTGCTGCGGCAGAGGGTGCTGCAACCCCTCCTAGGTCCCGGTACTTCTGATGGGGTCCTCAGGGGAGCTATTCAGATGTTGACTCAGTTAGTGTCCGCTCAAGCCCAAGGATCTCATGCTGCCCCTGCTCCTCTAGTGGACAGGGAGATTCCACCGGTACCAGAGTCAACCAGTTTCTGCGGTTGGCCCCTTCAGAGTTCTCAGGTATTGATCCGGAGGCCGGTCCGCAAGATTTTCTAGATGAAATGTGCAAGACACCTCGGGTTATGAAGGATATAAAGACGGAGGGGGTTGAGTTATCATCTTACAGGATGAAGGGAGCAGCGTATTCATGGTTCGAGATGTGGGAGAATTCCTGTGGGGAGAGAAGTCCTTCGGCAAGATGGAATGAATTCGTTGATGCTTTCATGGATCACTTCTTGCCTCCAAGGCTATGGCCGCCCGTGTTATGGAGTTTGAGGTTCTCAAGAAGGGTAATATGAGTGTGTGGGAGTACCACATGGAGTTCGTGAGGTTGTCCAAGTACGCTCCTCAGTTGGTATTGACTATGGGTGCTAGAGTTTGACAGTTTTTTCAGGGCCTTAGTCCTTTGGTTGTGAATGAAGCTGCTACAACTGCCTTGCACTCAGACATGAATTATAGTAAGATAGTGGGATTCGCCCAGGCCACGGAGGATAGGAAATTAAAGATAAGGTCGGAGAGGGAGAGTATTAGCAGGGCCCGGTCAGCGGGCCACTTGGGGAGTTCAGTTGGAGGAGGGAGACCAGTTCAGGGGAGAGGACCATCAAGGCCATCCTAGTCTTATGCTCAGTCCTCATCCAGTGCATCGCCATCAGTGCACCGTTATCAGCAGAGGAGTCGCTGGGGACCAGGATCAGACAGTAGGAGACCCTATCAGTCCGGTCGTCCAGGATGGAGGTTCCAGCAGCAGAGGAGGGCTCCTTGCCCTAAGTGTGGGAGGTTCCATACCGAGTCTTGTTACCTGGATATCCCGGTATGTTGCGGGTGTGGGGTGAGAGATAATATTCGGCGAGATTGTCGTGCGCCCAGTCAGGGCATGGGTAGTGGTTTTGCTCAGCCGTCCGTTTCTTTAGTCTTCGCATCTTCAGTACGTCCTCCAGCTCTAGCAGGGCGTGGTGCAGTTAGAAGTGGAGCTCGTGGTAGAGGTAGACCCATCTGGTTCTATGCTTTGAGTGGTTGCCAAAGTGCGGAGGCTTCTCCAGATATTGTTACATGTATTCTGGCTGTTCAAGCCTTTGATTGTTATGCTCTTATTGATCCGGGGTCCTCCTTGTCCTATGTTACCCCATTTATTACGTCAAGTTTTGGGGTAGAACCCGAACAGATCCATGAGTTATTCTCTATGTCGACTCCGGTTGTTGATTCCATTACAGCCGCATGAGTCTATAGGAATTGTGTTGTCACGGTGTGTGGTCGAGATATCACGGCCGATCTTATCGAACTAGGGATGGTAGATTTCGATGTTATCATGGGAATGAATTGGCTTTACTCGTGCTTTGCTAAACTCGACTTCCGAACCAGAATTATGAGATTAGAGTTTCCTAACGAGTCAGTTATTGAGTGGAAAGAGAATGGTGTGGTGCCAAAGGGTAGGTTTTTTTCCTACCTTAAGGCCTCGAAGATGATTGAAAAAGGGTGTGTCTATCACTTGGTCCGGGTTGCGGACACCACTTCAGAAGTGTCTGCCCCCGAGTCCGTCCCAGTCGTGAATGTGTTTCTTGAAGTATTTCCGGATGAGCTTCCAGGGATTTCGCCAGATAGAGAGATTGATTTGGGGATTGCTGTATTGCTAGATACGCAACCAATATCTATTCCACAATACAGAATGGCGCCATCGAAGTTGAGGGAGTTAAAGGAGCAATTGAAAGACTTACTAGAGAAGGGGTTCATTCGGCCGAGTGTGTCGCCGTGGGGCGCTCCGATTCCTTTCGTCAGGAAGAAGGATGGGTCACTTCGGATGTGTATTGATTATCGGTAGCTCAACAAAATCACTATCAAAAATAAATATCCATTTCCTCGGATAGATTATTTGTTCAACCAATTGCAGGGTGCGAGGTTCTTCTCCAAAATTGATTTACGGTCGGGGTATCAACAGTTGAAGATCAAAAAGCAGGATATTCCTAAGACTGCCTTCAGAACTCGTATGGCCATTTTGAATTTTTGATAATGTCCTTTGGACTGACCAATGCTCCAGCGGCTTTCATGGATCTTATGAATCGGGTTTTCAAACCGTTTCTTGACTCCTTCGTGATTGTTTTTATTGATGACATCCTTGTCTACTCGCGCAGTCGGGAGGATCATGCTAATCACCTCAGCGCAGTTCTGCAGACTCTTCATCAGCACCAATTGTATGCCAAGTTTCCAAAATGTGAATTTTTGTTGGAGTCAATCACATTTTTGGGTCATGTTGTTTCCAGAGAAGGGATTAAGGTTGATCCCCAGAAGATCACAGCAGTGAAGGATTGGCCTAGACCAACGACCCCGACGGAGATTCGCAGTTTCTTGGTTGGAGTCAACACGAGAAGGTTATAGCCTATGCTTCCAGGCAACTCAAAAATCAAGAGAAGAATTATCCGACGCATGATTTAGCACTCGCGGCAGTTGTGTTTGCATTAAAGATCTGGCGGCATTATTTGTATGGGGTCCATGTGGACGTGTTCTTAGACCACAAGCGTCTCCAATATTTGTTCAAGCAGAAGGAGTTGAATTTAAGGCAGCGACGATGGTTAGAATTTCTTAAGGATTATGATATGAACATTTTGTACCATCCAGGGAAAGCAAATGTAGTGGCCAACGCTCTCAGTCAGAAGTCTATGGGTAGTCTGGCTCATTTGGAGAAAGATCAGAGGTCGTTGGCTCGGGAGATTTGACAATTGGCTAGTTTGGGGGTCTTTCTCTCGACCTCATATGAGGAGAAAGTCATGGTGCATAATGGGGCAGAATCATCACTTGTAGTGAAAGTCAAGGGGTAGCAGTTTATTGATCCATCATTGGCGCAGTTGAAGGAGGCAACTTTGAATAGCAAGATTTCGGCATTTTCACTCGGGAGCGATGATGGTGTTTTGCGGTGCCAGGGGAGGCTATGTGTTCCTGATGTGGATAATCTTCGGGAGAGGGTGATGGCGGAAGCTCACAGTTCCAGGTATTCTGTGCACCCAGGTTCTATGAAAATTTATCAAGATCTCCGGGAAGTTTATTGGTGGAGCGGTATGAAAAGAGGTGTGGCAGACTTTGTATCTAAATGTCCGAATTGTCAGCAGGTGAAGGCCGAGCATCAGAGGCCTGGTGGGTTAACTCAGCAATATGGAAATTCCAATGTGGAAATGGGAAATGATCAACATGGATTTAGTGGTAGGGTTACCTCGCACTCAGCGCAAGTTCGACTCGATTTGGGTGATAGTGGATGGACTCACGAAATTAGCTCACTTCTTGCCGGTCAAGTCCACCGATACTGCAGAACAGTACGCTCAGTTGTATACCAAGGAAATAGTCAGGCTTCATGGTACTCCAGTTTCTATTATCTCAGACCGAGGAGCCCAGTTCACGACTAATTTTTGGAGGAAATTTCAGCAAGGTTTGGGTACTCAGGTAAATCTCAGCACAACTTCCCATCCGCAGATTGATGGTCAGACATAGCGGACTATTCAGAAGCTTGAAGATATGTTACGGGCTTGTGTGTTAGACTTCAAGGGTAGTTGGGATGATCATTTACCGCTTATCGAATTTTCTTACAATAACAGCTTTCACGCTAGTATTCAGATGGCCCCATTTGAGGCATTGTACGGAAGGAGGTGTAGATCTCCGATTGGGTGGTTCGAGGTTGGTGAAGCAGAATTGTTAGGGCCAGATCTTGTGCAGCAGGCATTGGAAAAAGTCAGAGTCATTCGGGAGAGGATGAAAATCGCTCAGTGCCGTCAAAAATCCTATGCGGACGTTCGTAGAAGAGAATTGGAATTCCAAGTTGATGATTGGGTATTCTTGAAGGTATCTCCCATGAAGGAAGTGATGCGGTTTGGGAAGAAAGGGAAATTGAGCCCAAGGTATGTCGGGCCATATCGGATTGCTCAAAGGATAGGGCAAGTGGCTTATAGGTTGGAATTACCCCCTGAATTGTCATTAGTGCACCTGGTGTTCCACGTGTCCATGTTGAAGAAAGTGGTTGGAGATCCATCATCCATCGTGCCAGTTGAGAATATTGAGGTTAATGAAGAATTATCCTATGAAGAGGTTCCGGTTGCTATTCTTAATAGACAAGTCCGTAGATTGAGGAACAAAGAAATTGCTTCAGTTAAAGTATTGTGGCGAAGCCAGCACATTGAGGAAGCCACGTGGGAAGCGGAAAATGAGATAAAAGAAAAATATCCCCATTTGTTTGTATAAGTATAGTAGTGTTCGTCAGAATTGTCATCTCTAAGCAAATTATATTTTATGTCCGGTTTTTTGCAAAAGCACCCCATCTTCCCCTAATTGCCTTATTGTTGTAATCTCCCAATGTGTGCTAAAACTGAACATGTTGTTCTATTTGGGGTAGTGTGTAACCCTTGAGATAAATGAAAGTTTTGTGGAACGTATGTGTTAGGCAAGTGATTAATGGTAGGGGAGGGTTGTAATGATGAATTGAAATAAATATAGTATATTGAGGTGATTAGGTTGTATGGAACTCATTAAAACGACCAAGTTATGTGCAAAAATGTGAATCATGTGCAAATTTGTGGTATAAGAAGAAAGAACTATGTGTAGTAGAAAAAATGACTGAATATTTGCAAATTGTTGAGGTAACAACGTTGTGTGTGAGTTATTGGGTGATTAAAACTGTGTAATGGTGCTTGGAAATGTGTTTCGGGGGATCTCTGACAGGTAGATAGGTCTAATTACAAAGGGAACTCTGGCGAAATTTTTCTGAAATATTGGAGTTAGTGAAAATCTGGAAGTTGCATATCATGCTTTCAAAACCAAATGATTTCCAAAAACCCTCATTCGAGGACGAATGATTTTAAGGGGGGGAGGATGTAAAGACCCGTAAAATTTTCTTGTTTAAAAATAATGCCCGAATGAGTCACCGAGTTGTTTTATTGTGGAAAATTTTAAAACGGACCAAAATTGAGTAAAAAGTACCCCGAGACTTAAAGAATAAAATTTTCCAGAAAGTGGGTGTTATGCGACGCACTATGCGATCGATCGCATAACGTGTATGCGGACCGCACAATGGTCACGTACCTGGGTAGTGTGTTTTGGATTTTGGCCCATCTTGAGGGCCATTATGCGGTTGATTCTTCGGACCGCATGTCAGGAATGCGATCGCATTCTTGTGTCGGGCCCTATTTTTCTAATTTTTAAAACCCGACCCCAGTTCATTAAAACACCCTTCCCCTTCAATTTTTAACCATTTTCTGATATATTAGAGAGAGGAAAGAGTGGGTTGTAGAGAGAGAAAGTCCCAACTTCATCAAATTTGTCTTCCTTCATCACTCAAGCTTGGAACTAATCAAGTAGGGCACAAATTTGTTCACTCTAAGGGGTAAGCTTCTACCTCATTAACCCTAATTTCGAGATTTTTGTTAAAATAAAACATAGGCAGGATAGTTCATAAAGATAGGGTTAAGAATCTTGCATGCATGTACCCAATTTATCATAATCTAGTAAAGGAAAATAGGCTGGAGTAACCTTACACTAAAAGGGGTTATTTAATCTAAAGGAACACCTAGAGTTTGATAGAAAGCTCCAATGAGTTCAAGACATGTTCATGATTCCTAATTCTAAGTTTAAATGTGCCGCATTGTGAATTAGATTGAAGGTGCTAGTCGGTCCGGTGATTTGAGTGTAGAAGTTAGAAAGGGATTTTGACCCCAGGTATGTATGGCTAAATTTACCTTTGTAGAATCCCCTTGTTGGTTCCGAGCATACGACATGTGTACCTTATTGATAATATGTGAATTGATTGTTCAAATGTGTTGATACTTAAGATTCTACTCTTTGATTTGTCCTAGTTGATTGTCATATTACCGTGCTATCTGAGGTTGTGAAAGGTGTATTGATGTGCCTGTCCCATTATGTGCAAAGGTCGTAAATGCTCGAGAGTATCGATATGAAAGTATGTGTTAATGAATGAAAGATTGTTGATGCGCCCAAGTGTGGGAATGTATATAATGGCTAAAAGTCGTGCGTGGAAAGTAATGGAAAAAGGGTATTGTGAAACGATGTAAATGAGTTGAACGATTATGGAAACACCATGTACATGAATTACTGCTTGGTAAGAAACATGGTGGCTTGGGCCCAAATAAATAAATTGTTGATATGAACTTGCGTTCCTTGAAATATTGATTCTTGTGATTGATTGTTGTGGTTAATTGTTACAGAATATGGTTGTTGGGTGGGATCGGGTTGCGCGCCGCAACATGAACTAATAAAGATAATAAGATGTGAGATAATAAGGGTGGCCGAGAAATAAGGGTGGACGAGGGAATAAGGGAGGCCAAGGTAATAAGGACGTAATGTGATCGTTATCACCATCGAAATGAAAAATCGGGGAAACTCTTGAATATGGAAATGTTGAAAGGGGAAAAGGAGAGATTGTGAAACTTGATGATTTGGTAGTTCTTTTCCACGTGCATTGATTGATTGGTTCTATTACTGTTTCTGACTTGTGTATTGTTGATTGTACTTAGGATAAATTTTGTTCATACATACTAGTACTATTCCACAGTACTAACGTCCCTTTTGCCGGGGGTGCTACATTTTCTTATATGAATGTAGGTGGTTCTACAGCAGGTAATTCAGTCCACCGTCAGTAGTGCCTCCTCTCCTTTCCGTCAGCTGTTCTGGTGAGTCCCACTTCCTCCCTGGGCCACGTGTGGCTCATGTCACCTTATTTTGAGTTTATGGTGTAGTGTAAGGTATAGCCAGGGCCTTGTTGCCGGCAAGTAGTATATAAATCTTTTGTACTTGTAGAGGCTCCATAGACACAATGTGGGGAAAGTATATATGTATTTTTGGTAGTAAGCGTACAGTTTGGAATCGTGTTCCACGTTGTTAATGTGGTATGTATTTATTAAGTATTTGGTATCATGTGTTAGTAATGATAAAAAGTAGAAGTGAATTCAAGTTGAAAGTTTACGCTTAAGCTATAAATGGCTATATTACTTGAATAATGTGTATTGAAATCACGGGGTAACGCGTGGGATAGGAAAGGCAAATCAGGTTCGCTTGACTGGAGTCACCCGGTTGTGTCACGGTCGCGTCCCTTGATTTTGGGGCGTGAAAAACTTGGTATCAGAGCCTAAGGTTTTAAAAGTGTCCTAGGATGTCTCGGAGCCGTGTCTAGTAGAGCCCTTCTTATCGGTGTATTGTCGACCACATCTATAATTAGAGGGCTACATGGACATTTAGGAAACACCCTTTTCATTGATATCCTATATCGTGCGGTGAAGTGGAAAGTGAAAATTTTCTTGTCTAACTCGTGCTCTGTTCCAAGATTTTAGGTAATGGCACCAAAGAAGAGAGCTCGGCTCGACTCGGCCTAGAGGCCGATGCCACCCTAAGTGTGGCTGTGAAATCTTTACCGATGGTGCGGGTGAGAGCGAGTCCCCGACTTTGAATCCACCTGGCCTTTCTATTCCAGACCAGAGTGTTCATATTTCTGCTGCGGCAGAGGGTGCTGCAACCCCTCCCGCTGGTATTCCTGATCCTTCTTTGGTTCCAGCTTCAGGTCCCGGTACTTCTAATGGGGACGTCAAGGGAGCTATTCATATGTTGACTCAGTTAGTGGCCGCTCAGGCCCAAGGATCTCATGCTGCCCCTGCATCCTCTAGCGGACAGGGAGATTCCACCGGTTCCATTGTCAACTAGTTTCTGCGGTTGGCCCCTCCAGAGTTCTCAGGTATTGATCCGGAGGCTGATCCACAAGATTTTCTAGATGAGATGTGCAAGACGCTTCGGGTTATGAAGGCTACAGAGATGGAGGGGGTTGAGTTAGCATCTTACAGGCTGAGGGGAGCAGCATATTCATGGTTCGAGATGTGGGAGAATTCCCGTGGAGAGGGAAGTCCTCCGGCGAGATGGAATGAGTTCGTTGATGCTTTCAATGGATCGTTTCTTGCCTGCCGAGGCTATGGCCGCCCCTGCTACGGAGTTTGAGGTTCTCAAGCAGGGTAATATGAGTGTGTGGGAGTACCACATGGAGTTCGTGAGGTTGTCCAAGTACACTCCTCAGTTGGTATCGACTATGGGAGCTAGAGTTCGACGGTTTGTTCAGGGCCTTAGTCCTTTGGTTGTGAATGAAGCTGCTACAGTTTCCTTGCACTCAGACATGAATTATGGTAAGATAGTGGGATTCGCCCAGGCCACGGAGGCTAGGAAACTGAAGATAAGGTCGGAGAGGGAGAGTATTAGCAAGGCCCGGTCAACGGGCTACTTGGGGAGTTCCGTTGGAGGAGGGAGACCAGTTCAGGGGAGAGGACCATCAGACGCCATCCCAGTATTATGCTCAGTCCTCTTCTGGTGCATCACCATCAGTGCAGCATTATCAATAGAGCAGTCGCTGGGGACCAGGATCAGACAGTAGGATACCCCATCAGTCTGGTCGTCCAGGAGGGAGGTTCCAGCAGCAGAGGAGGGCTCCTTGCCCTAAGTGTGGGAGGTTCCATACCGAGTCTTGTTACCTGGATATCCCGGTATGCTATGGGTGTGGGGTGGGAGGTCATATTCGGCGAGATTGTCGTGCGCCCAGTCAGGGCATGGGTAGTGGTTTTGCTAAGCCTTCTGGTTCTTCAGTCGTGGCATCTTCAGTACATCCTCCAGCTTCAGCAGGGCGTTGTGTAGTTATAGGTGGAGCTCGTGGTAGAGGTGGACCCAGCCGGTTCTATGCTTTGAGTGGTCACCAGAGTGCAGAGGCTTCTCCAGATGTTGTTACAGCTATTCTGGTTGTTCAAGCCTTTGATTGTTATGCTCTTATTGATCCGGGGTCCTCCTTGTCCTATGTTACCCCCTTTATTGCTTCAAGTTTTGGGGTAGAACCCGAAGAGCTCCATGAGTCGTTCCTTGTGTCGACTCCGGTTGGTGATTCCATTACAGCCACACGAGTCTATAGGAATTGTGTTGTCACGGTGTGTGGTCAAGATACCACGGCTGATCTTATCGAACTAGGGATGGTAGATTTCGATGTTATCATGGGAATGGATTGGCTTTACTCGTGCTTTGCTAAACTCGACTGCCAAACCATAATTATGAGACTAGAGTTTCCTAACGAGTTAGTTATTGAGTGGAAAGGGAATGGTGTGGTGCCAAAGGGTAGGTTTATTTCCTACCTTAAGGCCTCGAAGATGATTAAAAAGGGGTGTGTTTATTATTTGGTCCGGGTTGCGGACACCACTTCAGAAGTGTCTGCCCCCGAGTCCGTCCCAGTCGTGAATGAGTTTCTTGAAGTATTTCCGGACGAGCTTCCAGGGATTCCGCCAGATAGAGAGATTGGTTTCGGGATTGATGTATTGCCAAATACGCAGCCAATATCTATTCCACCATACAGAATGGCGCCAGCAGAGTTGAGAGAGTTAAAGGAGCAGTTGAAAGACTTATTAGAGAAGGGGTTCATTCGGCCGAGTGTGTCACCGTGGGGCGCTCCGGTTCTTTTCGTCAGGAAGAAAGATGGGTCGCTTCAGATGTGATTGTCGGCAGCTCAACAAAGTCACTATCAAAAATAAGTATCCCTTACCTCGGATAGATGATTTGTTCGACCAATTGCAGGGTGCGAGGTTTTTCTCCAAAATTGATTTACGGTCGGGGTATCACCAGTTGAAGATCAGAGAGCAGGATATTCCTAAGACCGCCTTCAGAACTCGTTATGGCCATTTTGAATTTTTGGTAATGTCTTTGGGACTGACCAATGCTCCAGCGGCTTTCATGGATATTATGAATCGGGTTTTCAAACCGTTTCTTGACTCCTTCATGATTGTTTTCTTTGATGACATCCTTGTCTACTCGCGCAGTCAAGAGGATCATGCTAATCACCTCAGGGCAGTTCTGCAGACTCTTCATCAGCACCAATTGTATGCAAAGTTTCCAAAATGTGAATTTTGGTTGGAGTCAATCACATTTTTGGGTCATGTTGTTTCCAAAGAAGGGATTAAGGTTGATCCCCAAAAGATCACAACGGTGAAGGATTGGCCTAGACCAACGACCCCGACAGAGATTCGCAGTTTCTTGGGTCTAGCCGGGTATTATCGGAGGTTTGTGGAGGGGTTCTCTACCCTCGCCTCCCTATTGACTAAATTGACGCAGAAGGCAACTAAGTTCCAATGGTCCGACGCTTGTGAGTAGATCTTTCAGGAATTGAAATCAAGATTGACTTCAGCACCGGTGTTAACTTTGCCAGAAGGGACGGAGGGATTTGTGGTTTATTGCGATGCTTCAAGGGATGGATTGGGATGTGTGTTGATGCAACACGGGTAGGTTATATCCTATGCTTCCAGGCAACTCAAGAATCACGAGAAGAATTATCTAACGCATGATTTAGAACTCATGACAGTTGTGTTTGCATTAAATATCTGGCGACAGTATTTGTATGGGTTCCATGTGGACGTGTTCTCAGACCACAAGAGTCTCCAATATTTGTTCAAGTAGAAGGAGTTGAATTTAAGGCAGCGGTGATGGTTAGAATTGCTTAAGGAATATGATATGAACATTCTGTACAATCCAGGGAAAGCAAATGTAGTGGCTGACGCTCTCAGTCGGAAGTCTATGGATAGTCTGGCTCATTTGGAGAAAGATCAGAGGTCATTGGCTCGGCAGATTTGCCAATTGGCTAGTCTGGGGGTCTGTCTCTCGACCTCAGACAAGAGGAAAGTCATGGTGCATAATGAGGCAGAATCATCACTTGTAGCGGAAGTCAAGGGGAAGCAGTTTATTGATCCAGCATTGGCGCAGTTTAAGGAGGCAATTTTGAATAACAAGATTTCAGCATTTTTACTCGGAAGCGGTGATGGTGCTTTGCCGGTGCCAGGGGAGGCTATGTGTTACTGATGTGGATAATCTTTGAGAGAAGGTGATGGTGGAAGCTCACAGTTCCACGTATTCCGTGCACCCAAGTTCTACAAAAATTTATCAAGATCTCCGGGAAGTTTATTGGTGGAGCGGTATGAAAAGAGGTGTGGCAGACTTTGTATCTATATGTCCGAATTGTCAGCAGGTGAAGGCCGAGCATCAGAGGCCTGGTGGGTTAACTCAGCTTATGGAAATTCCAATGTGGAAATGGGAAATGATCAACATGGTGGTAGGGTTACCTCGCACTCAGCGCAAGTTCGACTCGATTTGGGTGATAGTGGATGGACTCACGAAATCAGGTCACTTCTTGCCGGTCAAGTCCACCGATACTGCAGAACAGTACGCTCAGTTGTATACCAAGGAAATAGTCAGGCTTCATGGTACTCCAGTTTCTATTATCTCAGACCGAGGAGCCCAGTTCACGACTAATTTTTGGAGGAAATTTCAGCAAGGTTTGGGTACTCAGGTAAATCTCAGCACAGCTTCCCATCCGCAGATTGATGTTCAGACAGAGCGGACTATTCAGAAGCTTGAAGATATGTTACGAGCTTGTGTGTTGGACTTCAAGGGTAGTTGGGATGATCATTTACCGCTTATCGAATTTGGTTACAATAACAGCTTTCACGCTAGTATTCTGATGGCCCCATTTGAGGCATTGTACGGAAGGAGGTATAGATCTCTGATTGGGTGGTTCGAGGTTGGTGAAGCAAAATTGTTAGGGCCAGATCTTGTGCAGCAGGCATTGGAAAAAGTCAGAGTCATTCGGGAGAGGATGAAAACCGCTCAGAGCCATCAAAAATCCTATGCGGACGTTCGTAGAACAGAATTGGAATTCCAAGTTGATGACTGGGTATTCTTGAAGGTATCTCCCATGAAGGAAGTGATGCGGTTTGGGAAGAAAGGGAAATTGGGCCCAAGGTATGTCGGGCCATATCGGATTGCTCAAAGGATAGGGCAAGTGGCTTATAGGTTGGAATTACCCCCTGAATTGTCATTAGTGCACCCGGCGTTCCACGTGTCCATGTTGAAGAAAGTTGTTGGAGATCCATCAGCCATCGTGCCAGTTGAGACTATTGAGTTTAATGAAGAATTACCGTATGAAGAGGTTCCGGTTGCTTTTCTTGATAGACAAGTCCGTAGATTGAGGAACAAAGAAATTGCTTTAGTTAAAGTATTGTGGCGAAGTCAGCACATTGAGGAAGCCACGTGGGAAGCGGAAAATGAGATGAAAGAAAAATATCCCCATTTCTTTGAATAAGTCTAGTAGTGCTCGTCAGAACTGTCATCTCTAAGCAAATTATTTTTTATGTCCCGTTTTGTGCAAAAGCACCCCATCTTCCCCTAATTGCCTTATTGTTGTAATCTCCCAATGTGTGCTAAAACTGAACCCGCTGTTCTATTTAGGTAGTGTGTAACCCTTGAGGTAAATGAAAGTTTTGTGGAACGTATGTGTTAGGCAAGTGATTAATGGTAGGGGAGGGTTGTAATGATCAATTGAAATAAATATAGTATATTGAGGTGATTGGGTTGTATGGGACTCATTAAAACGACCAAGTTATGTGCAAAAATGTGAATCTTGTGCAAATTTGTGGTATAAGAAGAAAGAACTATGTGTAGTTTACAAAATGATTGAATATTTGCAAATTGTTGAGGTAACAACGTTGTGTGTGAGTTATTGGGTGATTAAAATTGTGTAATGGTGCTTGGAAATGTGTTTTGGGGGCTCTCTAACAGCTAGATAGGTCTAATTACAAAGAGAACTCTGGCGAAATTTTTCTGAAATATTGGAGTTAGTGAAAATCTGGAAGTTGCATATCATGCTTTCAAAACTAAATGATTTCCAAAAACCCTCANAGGGGGGGGGGGGGAATGTAAAGACCCGTAAAATTTTCTTGTTTAAAAATAATGCCTGAATGAGTCCCCAAGTTGTTTTATTGTGGAAATTTTTAAAACGGACCAAAATTGAGTAAAAAGTACTCCGAGAATTAAAGAATAAAATTTTCTAGAAAGTGGGTGTTATGCGACGCACTATGCGATCGCATAACGTGTATGCGGACTGCACAATGGGTTTTGAATTTTGGCCCATCTTGAGGGCCATTATGCGGTCGATTCTGCGGACCGCATGTCATCGCATTCCTGACCGCATTCTTGTGTTGGGCCCTATTTTTTTAATTTTTAAAACCCGACCCCAGTTCATTAAAACACCCGTCCCCCTCAATTTTTAACCATTTTCTGATATAATAGAGAGAGGAAAGAGTGGGTTCTAGAGAGAGAAAGTCCCAACTTCATCAAATTGGTCTTCCTTCATCACTCAAGCTTGGAACTAATCAAGTAGGGCACACATTTCTTCACTCTAAGGGGTAAGCTTCTACCTCATTAACCTTAATTTCCAGATTTTGTTAAAATAAAACATGGGTAGGATAGTTCATAAATATAGGGTTAAGAATCTTGCATGCATGTACCCAATGTATTATAATCTAGTAAAGGAAAATAGGTTGGGGTAACCTTTCACTAAAAAGGGGTTATTTAATCTAAAGGAACACCCAGGGTTTGATAGAAAGCTCCAATGAGTACAATACATGTTCATGATTCTTAATTCTAAGTTTAAATCTGTCGCATTGTGAATTAGATTGAAGGTGCTAGTCGGCCCGGTGATTTGAGAGTAAAACTTACAAAGGGATTTCGACCCCAGGTGTGTATGGGCTAACTTTAACCTTTGTAGAATCCCCTTGTTACTTCCGAGCATACGACATGTGTACCTTATTGATAATATGTGAATTGATTGTTCAAATGTGTTGAGACTTAAGATTCTACTCTTTGATTTGTCCTAGTTGATTGTCATATTACCGTGTTATATGAGGTTGTGAAAGGTGTATTGATGTGCCTGTCTCATTATGTGAAAAGCTCGTAAATGCTCGAGAGTATCGATATGAAAGTATGTGTTAATGAATGAAAGATTGTTGATGCGCCCAAGTGTGGGAATGTATATAATGGCTAAAAATTGTGCGGGGAAACTAATGGAAAAAGGGTATTGTGAAACGATGTAAATGAGTTGAACGATTATGGAAACACCGTGTACATGAATTATTACTTGGTAGGAAACATGGTGGCTTGAGCCCAAATAACTAAATTGTTGATATGAACTTGTGTTCCTTGAAATGTTGATTCTTGTGATTGATTGTTGTGGTTAATTGTTAGAGAATATGGTTGTCGGTTGGGATCGGGTTGCGCGCCGCAACACGAACTAATAAAGATAATAAGATGTGAGGTAATAAGGGTGGCTGATGAAATAAGGGTGGCCGAGGGAATAAGGGAGGCCGAGGTAATAAGGGAGGCCGAGGTAATAAGGACGGAATGTGATCGTTATCACCATCGAAATGAAAAATCGCGTAAACTCTTGAATATGGAAATGTTGAAAGGGGAAAAGGAGAGATTGTGAAACTTGATGATTTGGTTGTTCTTTTCCACGTGCATTAATTGATTGTTTTTATTAATGTTTCTTACTTGTGTATTGTTGATTGTACTTGGGATAAAGTTTGTTCATACATACTAGTACTATTCCACAGTACTAACGTCCCTTTTTCCGGGGGCGCTACATTTTCTTATATGAATGTAGTTGGTTCTACAGCAGGTAATTCAGCCCACCGCTAGTAGTGCCTCCTCTCCTTTCCGTCAGCTGTTCTGGTGAGCCCCACTTCCTCCCGGGGCCACGTGTGGCTCATGTCACCTTATTTTGAGTTTATGGTGTAGTGTAAGGTATAGACGGGGCCTTGTTGCCGGCAAGTAGTATATAAATCTTTTTTACTTGTAGAGGCTCCGTAGACACAATGTGGGGAATGTATATATGTATTTTGGGTAGTAAGCGAACGGTTTGGAATCGTGGTCCACGTTGTTAATGTGGTATGTATTTTGTAAGTATTTGGTATCATGTGTTAGTAATGATAAAAAGTAGAAGTGAATTCAAGTTGAAAGTTCATGCTTAAGCTATAAATAGTTATTTTACTTGAATACTGTGTATTGAAATCACGGGGTAACGCGTGGGATAGGAAAGGCAAATCAAGTTCGCTTGACTAGGGTCACCGGTTGAGTGGCGGTCGCGTCCCTCGATTTTGAGGCGTGACACGCTCGGCCACAATAAGCTCGGTATATAACTTACCATCTGATTTGCGGTTGCCCAGTAGGGGCCTGTCAACCAATTATAGATCGATGGTGGTGAAAATATTGTAAAGTCCCGATAAGGGTGAATACTATAACTTATGAGATTAGGATAATGTATATAAATTCGAGAGTACGAACTTCTCTTTATGCCTCATTATCAAAAAAATGTAGTTACGAAATCATGCCAAAATGAAGGAAGAGTTTAAACTTAACATACCTGAGCAGATTCTCTTGAAAATCCCTCTGACACACGTCAATTGCGACTACACGTAACCACGAATCGAAATAGAGAAAATCCAATGAGAAAGATTGTATCGTGCTCTCTTAGAATCGCATCTCACGCTGCCGTAGCGTTATAAAGCTTCATATGAAATTATTGAGAATCCAAATCCCATATGTTACATTACTGAATCTCTTAATCCATCTCCTTAAGTGATTTTGGATACATTTTTGTTATAGGAGTGGACTCCACTTTGCAAGGTGACTAAGCCATTAGCTCACAAAATTTTGCCACCTTGAAGTGTGGCTTAAGAGTCACTAAATTGGGAAAGGTGGGCTTCCACGTTGGGGCCTCTTTTAGGATTATCCAAAATCTTAATTTATTAATCACTAATTCCTTAATTAATTAATTAATCTTCCATTAATCAATAATCAACCAATTACCCACATAAGTCTTGTCTTTTCTTTGTGTAGTTTCTCTCTCTAACTAATTTTTCTATGACTTCTCTCTATGCTCTCAGCTGACCTTACTGGACCATTAGAGGTCCCTCAACTACCTCCACTATCCCCACCCGATCCACCACCACAAAATACCAATCAAAATATGATACCTCAGCATCAGAATCCATCTACCATCAACTCAACACCCCAAAACACTCCATCAATTATGGTCGGCAAAATTACCCCCACCTCATAACCAGCATCCTCTCAAATTAGACATGAAGATGCGGTCCATCTGGATGGAAATTTTTTTAACTCAAAACCTAATCACGAACTCCGCGATACCCAAAAGAACAACTTTCTTCCACCACAATTGAAGGTTTCCAGTAACTTTGACCCCCCTCCTCGTCACAACCGAAACATCAATACTACCCAAAATTCCCAGTCCAATGGTCAACAGAATGCAAATCAGAATGCAAATGTCCCTTCTAGCTCAAATACTAATTCCAAAGTTCAAATCAAGCCACCACACCTAGTTTCTAAGCCATCCTTCTCAGCTACGGTGTCAGATGCTCTCGTTAATAGCTCAAGTACCAAACAACCGGTGGAAATTACGCACAGTACTCATATGGGAAAACCTGAAGTATACTTCACTGACCATGACTATTTTGTTACATTAGTTGAAGATTGGAAATATAAAATCATTGGGAAGTTCACCAGAGGTAAACCTAGTATGGAAGAAGTAAGGAGGTTGTTCATTAGGCATATCCCTCTCAAAGGTTCTGTTAAAATAGCCTACTATGATACAAATCATGTTTATATTGACTTTACCAATGAAGCAGACTTCTACCACATATACTTTAAACCATTCATCACTCTTGGTCCATATATAATGAAGATTATTATATGGACCCCTGATTTTGCTCCTGAATGTGAAACTACAATTGCCTCTGTATGGGTTTTGATTCATCAGCTCCCCTGGCATCTTTTTAGGTGGGACACCTTGTCCAGAATGGTTAGCTCAATTGGTACTGCCATGGCCCCTGATATGGCCACTTATTCTAAGTATAGGGGTAATGTGGCTAAGCTTAAAGTTGAAATTGACCTATTAAAGCCTAGACAGGATCAAATCTGATTTAAGAGGTTAGATAGTAATGGGGAAGATGGATACTGGTTAGATATCGAATACGAGGGTGCCCATCATACTCCCATATTGTTGTATGCAAGGACACGATCTACTCTCCTGCAGAAATAAGAAAAGAGATGAAGAAGTTCAGGCTCAAGCCTCATCCAACACTGAGGAGATTGATGATCACTAGAGAGTTCAAAGAGGAAACAAGAAATTACATCAACACACAATTGTGAAGACTAACTTGAATATGCTACCACAACAACCTCATAAATAAGTAATTCTCACAGGTAAAAATTCACAATCAGAGAGGGAAAATCAACCAACTATACAACTAACAAATGATGGAACACAAGACAAACAGAAACAAGTTTTGGGCGAGAACAATCCTGTTGAACATATATATCCCAATTGCACCAGGCATCGAAGAACAAGAATGGACCAAATAAAAGAGTGCAATGGCAAGTTAATCAGAGCAAACATCATGCCAATTCTCATCAGCATCATACCACAAAACAACCAACTCCAGTAACAATTGAGTCAAGCCAAGTTAATCTAAATGCAAAGCCTAATAAACCTCAAAACACAACACCTCAGACTAGTCCTAATGTTCAATCTCCTGTTAAGAAAAGTTCTCAGATGCTCCCTAATAGTACTACCAAGCCAAAACACCAAAGTAGTTCTGATATCGCCTCTACTTCTGTTGTTCCAAAACAACAAAATATATCCACCTTAGTTCTTAAAATCCAAAAGACAAAACAAATTATCCCTCTACCACCAGGAAACCAGACAGAAAATTCACACACAAACTCCACTTCTCAAGAGCCTCCCGACCCTCATCCTCATGACAATCCAACCTCCAGATCCCCTCCACCAGCTAATAATCCTATTAACCACAGTGTTCCCTTAGTAAAGTAGTGATGAATTAGATTTGGATATTGTAAATGATGTAGATTCCGAATTTGAAGGGGAAAATTCAGAAATTTCTGAAAATAATCAAGTTGTTAGTGATTCTGAGAATGACTTTGAAAGTGTTGAAGATTAGTCTGAAAGTGAGGAAAGTCTTGATGCTCAATCAGCTACCAGTGATGATCATGCTAACAAATTACTAGAAGCTTTTTCACATCAATCACCACCACCAGATGAAATTGTTCAAGCCTTTGAAGATATAATTGACAGACACCACCTATCACCTAGGGGGAATGAGGTAACCAGGGGTGGACTCTCATTAACTAGAGGTGGACTCACCTTTTGGGGAGGGCAGAGGTAATAGAAGAGGCAGCGGCATTCCTCCTGTGAAATTTTCACAGGACAATGATGATCAATCTACATTTTTTTAATGATTAAGTCTCTTATTTTGAATATTAGAGGCATCACATCACAAGGTGCCTTTTACATACTTAAGAAACTCAAAATAACTCATAACCTTTTATTCATTTCTATCATGGAACCTTTCAGCGGAAAGAAAAAGTTAGAGAAATTTAGAAGAGGACTTGGGTTTGATTTTGCATATGCCAATTGCAACAATAAATATAGTTCTTTGGTGATAGCTCTATCAACTGAATCGTTCTTGAAGACCTTCTTCAACTTATCAATTGGTCAATTGATAATAATGGGGAGACCATATACATGACTTTAGTGTATGCTAAATGTGAAGCTTATCTCAGGGAGCCTCTATGGGATATCATCAAATTTTTTTTCTAATTGAGTTAGCTCTCCATGGATGGTGATTGGGGATTTTAACGCTATTACTGATCTTCGGGAGAAGGGGGGGGGGTCCACAATATGTCTAAAAGCTTCCCTTCATCAACTGCATTATGGATAGTGGCCTTTTGGATCTTGGTTACACTGGCCGTCCTTTTACCTGGTGTAATGGCTGGGCACCTTCTAAGAGGATACAAGATTGGATAGAGCTCTTGTTAACTCGGAATGGATACAGAATTTTGCAGATACCTCTGTCACACACTTGGTCAAAACTAGCTCTGATCATGCTCCTTTGCTTGTCTCCACTTCCAATCCACAATTGGAGCCTAAAAAGTATTTCAGATTCTTAGATCTTTGGACTGAACAAGAGGGTTTTATGCAAGTAGTGGAACAAGCCTGGAATCTTCAAGTAGAAGGAGGCCCTATGTGGAGATTTCATCTCAAGCTCTAAAATGTCTGTAAGAGTCTTTCCTTTTAGTCCAAGAATTCTATTGAGAATATTATTTATAAGACCAAGGAATTGCAGAATATGCTTGAGGTATTAGATGAAAGATGTCTAGGTGAAAATTCTGAAAGTAATAGGACGGAATACATTAATGTGAATGCACAGTTGATTAAACACATAAAAAATAAAGAGTCATTTTGGAGAAAAAGGCTGGCTTGAAGTGGTTTACGGATGGTGAAAATAACACTAAGTTCTTTCACTCCGTAATTAATTCCAGAAGGAAAAAATTATAACTTACAAGAATCAAGAAGCAAGATGGCATCTGGATTGAGAACAAAGATGATATAGTTACTGAAGCTATTAACTTTTTTGATCAACAGTTCACACAAGAAAATACTTGTAGAGATTTTTCAAAGCTCATGGGGATTAACAGAGTAATAAATGAAGAAGATAACTTGGTTTTAGAGGCACTCCTTACCATGGATGAACTGAAACAGATAGTATTCTCTATGGATAGTAGCAGCTCGCTTCGCCCCGATGGCATTTCTGGAAAATTCTTTCAGCACTGCTGGAATATAATTTATGTTGATCTCTATCAGGTGGTTTTGGAATTCTTCTCTGGGCATCCACTTCCCAGATCATTCAATCATACATGCCTTGTCCTTATCCCTAAAATTGATAACCCGTAACAATTCACTGATTTTAGGCCTATTAGTCTAAGCAACTTCACTTCCAAAATTATCTCAATGTTGCTTAACAGTAGGCTAGTCCCTCTTATGAACAAAATTATTTCTCCAAACCAAACTGATTTCCTTATAGGTAGGTCAATCTAAGATAATGTCATGCTTACTCAATAACTTATTCATAACTTGAATAGGCCCAATGTCAATGGTAGTGTAGTTTTTAAGCTAGGTATGGCAAAGGCCTTTGACAGAGTTCCTTGGGACTACCTCTGTCATACCATGAGGCAATTAGGATTTTCTGAATGTTGGATTGATATGGTTGCAAGATTGATCTCAAACAATTGGTAATCCATCAATGTCAATGGAGTGAGACATGTTTTTTTCAAATCTTGTTGGGGATTTAAGCGAGGAGACCCACTATCCCCCTCACTTTTTGTCATTGGGGCAGAATTGCTATCTTACATGATGGACCAACTGGTACATGATAATTTTATTAATTTTTCAATGGATCGAGGTAGTCCTTTAATCAATTACATATGCTGATGACACCATCCTCTTCTCCTCTGGTGACTTGTTATCTATTGCCATGATGATGAAAAAGTTAAAAAACTATGAACAAGCCTCAGGACAAATGGTGAATAAAAGGAAATCTACATTCCTAGTATCTTTTAAAACTCCGTCAATTGTAATTGAAGACATCAAAAGCATTACTGGTTTTTTCCATTCCCAATTCCCTTTTACTTATTTTGGGTGTCCTATTTACCGGGGAGAAAGAAAATTTGCTACTTAGGAAATATGGTGGTCAAAATAGCAAATAGAACTCAAGTTTGGAAAGGAAAAATTCTCTCTTTTAGGGGTACAACAGTCCTTATCAGGTTTTTATTGCACTCTATTCCTTTACATATCATATATGTTGTGCATCCCCCAAAAACTACCCTTGATCATATTTGAAAAATCTCTTGCTAGTTTTTTCTGAGAGCAAGAAAAGTTATCAGTGGTTATCCTGGCAGAATTTATGTTATCCTAAGATGGAGGGAGGGGTATGATTTAGATCATTGCATGATATTTGTATTTCTTTTGCTGCTAAAGCCTGGTGGAATTTCATAACTCAAAAGTCTCTTCTCACCCTCTTCCTGGAAGCTAAATACTGCAAAAAATATCATCCAATTGCGAGAAAAAAGAGTTACACTCAATCACACTCTTGGAGAAGGCTAATGGAATATCAAGAAAGACTGTGAAGCGCATATTTTATGGAATGTAGGAAAAGGTAACCTTTCATTTTGGTGGGATAACTGGACCAATAAAGGAGCCCTTGCTAATTTAGTTCAACAGGGAAACAAGTCCCAGAAGATAAAAGTGACTGATTTTATTGCACACAACCAATGGAATCTGGATAAACTCTGTGATACTCTCCCTTCTAAGTTGGTTTCTCATATTCAATCTATCAAGATTTCTCCTGAAGAGAAAGATCTTCCTATTTTGCTTGCAAACCCCACTGGATATTTTTCTAGTAAATCAGCATAGAAAACTTTTAGAAAATCTATAGGCTCCTCCCTCACTACAACTAACATCTGGCACCGTAAACTACTATTTAAAATATCTTTTCATGTTATGAGATTATTAAATGGTAAGCTTGCAACTGATGACTTTTTGATTAGGTTTTGTGTTCATGGGCCCTCAAAATGTTATTGATGTATCAATAATAATATGAAAACTACAAACCATTTATTTTGTGATGGTGATGTGGCTATAAAATTTTAGAAATATTTTCAAGATGCATGTGGATTGTCTATTAACTCTGTTGGTGGTATTCGGGCCAAATTCATCAAATGGTGGCCCATCAAACCACAAAACAAGTTCATGACATGATATTGCAATGTCTCCCCTGTGTTATCTGTTGAGAAATATGGAAATATAGATGTACCTACAAATATGAGGGTATCAGAAGTTCAATTCATAGAATCATTGATCAAATTACCTACTTGATACAACTGTTGCTTTCTTCTGAATTTCCTTCTCTGCCTTTTATGTCTTCTTTCCCGAGGATATGTCAATTGGTAGACATAATCAAACCTCAACTACACATTCTTCCGGTGAGATGGAATAAATTGAGTGTTGGGGAATTCAAATTAAATGTTGATGGTTGTAGTAAAGGAAACCCAGCTAATGCAGGAGGTGGAGGGGTGTTAAAAGATCATCTCGGACGTCTGATCATGGCTTTCACTGTTTACTTTGGTAGTTGCTCAAACAATTCAGCTGAAGCTCAAGCAATCAAAACTGAAGTTAGATGGTGCTTAGATCATGGCTTCAATAGGTTGACAGTTGAGTCAGACTCTCTTGTTGTTATCCGGATGATAAGAGGAGAAATTTCTACTAGGCATATAGAGGATGAGATCTCAGCGATTCAAACAATGAACCTAATTGGAAATTTTCATTATTTTCACACTCTCAGAGAAGGTAACATCCCAGAAGACCTCCTAGCTAATATAGCTGAAGTAGAGAGGATGAGTCAGTTCTTCACTGAAGCTATAAATCTTCCAAGGTAGTTTATATCCTTATTGAAGAATGACGAGAAAGTGATACCAAATTTCAGAATCAGGATAAGAAAGAGGACCTTTAATTTTGATCCATGTTGATTGGTCTTTCTTAGTTTCTTTATTTTGTGGGTTAATCTGTTTAAGAGCAACCCTCCTAATTCTTGTTGGACTAGTTAAATTGTAATGGATGGACTTAATCCATCCCAACTTTCATCTGAGAGGTTTGGTTTATGCCCCCCTCTATGTACATCTTGACTTATCAATGCATTCCCTAGTGGGGAGTTCTTCTTGTAAAAAAAAAAAAAAAAAAAAAAAAAAAAAAAAAAAAAAAAAAAAATACATAATTAAGAATTATCTTAAATTACTTAAAATACTACTCATTTTTAACACACTTTATACACCTTACTATTATGGTCATGTGGTATTATATGATACTAGACCATAAATACGGGGTATTATAGCTCGGACCGTATTTTATTTTAAATTGTCAAACTTCGACGAAACTCATTTTCTTCTATTTGTTCACCCTCTCTCCTTCACGAATTTACTCATCACGTGTTTAAAATAGTAAAATATTTATAATTACAAAATAATCTCAGTCCCGAACTTACATCGATCAATTTACGACGAAATATTAACGTACGACAACGTGAGATGTAACAATACCGGAAGTCAATTTAACATCAATGCAGATGATATAAAATGTTGGCATATAGCCATATACAATGCAACATTTTTGAAAACGTGCTAATAGTAATACAGTAAACTATTACTAGACGGACCGAGTCTTGTGTGTTTTTCAAGGCTTTGAACCAATCATCGTAAAGGCCAGTCAGAAATGGCGTGACAATTCTAAATTAGGCTAAAAGAGTGATTCTACTTTATCTCAATGCCTTAGACCATTGAAAGACAAATTAAAGAACTAATCAAGTTTCCAAGAAATAGTACAAACAAGAATATCTAATTATTGTGATGATCCAAGATGCAGAGAGACCCCACTCCAATTGATGATGCCTATTACTAAAAGTCAGCCACTTAAGAAAGAACCAATCCCTTCCACCCCACATCCCCACATAAACCACCCCCTGATTTTTGGTTGGCCAGGAAAGAGGGAGGGTTGGGGTTTGTAGGTCCTAGGAAAGTCTTGGAATATTATCTAATATTGTGGTTTAACAACAAGGCTATATCGAAAACCGCCTCATTTTCTTAAGGTAAGAGTAAGGTCCATATGTATACTATCCTCAAAATTATACTGCAAATATTGTTGTTGATTTCGGATTTAACCCCCCTCGCACGGCTCATTTTGATTTTTGCAGCAGGTCCACTAGGAATTACTCCTCACGTGTCAGTTTATCTAATGTAGTTCGAGTTTAGAGTCATATTAATAATTAATTTTAAACGTGAATTTAGACATTGAATTTTTAAAGTTTTAAGAATAAAATTACATATTTTAAAACTACATTAAAAAAAAAAAAAGTAATAAGATATTTAAAATGCATATGGAAAAGTCGTGGTTAAACTCATTTGACTCTTTAAATCAAAATACATCACATAATTTGGGACATAAAGAATAGTAATTTTTTCATTCTAGGGATCAGGGGTGAATGTAGTGTATTAGCGACGGGTTTAATTGAACCAATAACTTTTAATGTGGAGTAAAAATCTTTATGTAAGAATTCATTAAATTATAAAAATAGTAAATATGAACCCATATCTTTAAAATATAATAAGTTCAATACTAAAAAACTTTAAAAATTAAACTCATAGGGTTTAAATCCTAAATTCATACTTGCTAAGATAAATTCCGAATCCTCCTATTAAAAGTGAAGAGATCTATCTATTCCATCATAGTATTTTTATAAGATTTTATAGACTTGAATTTAGCAATGTTAGCAATTTTGTGGAGGGTGTCCATGAACCTATAATTCTACATTGTCAACGGTCCTTTATCAAATAAAAAACCAGTACTTGGAATTCAAGAGCTGGTTTTGGAAACTAGCTACTATTTCTTTTCTTGATTTTCCCCCCTCCTCTCTATATAAGTAGAGGTTTCACTTTTCTTAATTCACATCATCTCCTTTATATTTCCCTCACTTTCTTTCAAGTTCATAAATATTTAGATAGATAGATACAAACTCAGCTACATATATATTTCTCTTTTCAACTTTTGAGTAAAATATAATGTCTCCTGCATTGGCAAAACCTTTTGAAAGATTGAAGAATGAAGCTGAAGATTACCATAAAGGAGTGAAGTATTTGCATGAAAATGGAATTAAAAGAGTTCCAAAAAAATACATCCTCCCTATTTCAGAACGTCCAAATTATTATGCTATAAATGGAAAGCCACAATTAGCTAGTAAAGAACTCAATCTTAAGCTGCCAATCATAGATTTTGCTCAACTCCATGGCCCTAATCGAGCTCAAGTTCTTAATTCACTATCCCATGCTTGTGAAAACTATGGATTTTTTCAGGTAAACTAAGGTTCCTGCGAATGGAATTTTGTGCTCCCTGTGACACACTTTCCTCTTTTTTTTTGTCCCAAAACGAATAGTAACATTTTTTTATATTTAAAAATATTTAACTTTAACTATTTTAATTTATTTTACCTTTAATGACATGATATTATTGTTAGATAAATGTCTCTTTTAGACAATAAAATTTTCAAAAAAAAGAGAAGAAGAGAATTAATCTATACTCAATGTCATTCAATAGCATCACATAAATTGAGAAGGAGGGAGTATATCGTTTTAGGATGTGTCGAACATATACACAAATTTTACAGTACAATAGTCGGCTATTCCTACCTTAATTAGTTGTATCTGATGTCTTTTTCTTTCTTTTTTTTTGGGGGGGCTAGCATGTAGAATGCAGGGTCGGCCGAGCCCACTAACTTTCATCCAAATCCTGTATTGTCTTAAAGAAAACTAAAAAGTATGCATAAATTATGAAATTCATTAACTTAAACATACGGCAATTCTGAACTCATAAATTTTATATAAATTCTGGCTTCGCCTCTAGAGTTGTGGGGAGGATAACACAATTCTTGAATTGATGATAGTTAGGAGTAATATATAGTTAGATTGTTAAAATATAGCAATTTGAAGTTGTTATTTTTTATGGTTTCATGCAGTTGGTAAACCATGGAATTCCAGATGAGGTTATAAGAAGCATGGTTGATGTTGGGGGAAGGTTTTTTAATCTGCCATTAACAGAAAGAGAGAAGTACATGACAACAGACATGACTACACCAGTTAGATGTGGAACAAGTTTTAATCAAACTAAAGATGGTGTCTTTTGTTGGAGAGACTTTCTCAAGTTGGTTTGTGATCCGCTTCCTGATGTTCTTCCTCATTGGCCTTCTTCTCCCTCCGATTTTCGGTAAGAAGCTACATTTTCACGTTAAAATATACTGATAGTACAAAAAGTTTTTTTACATCATAACTATAAGTTAAGAAGAGGAGCTTTGGAACAACAGTAAAGTTGTCTCCGTGTGACCTATAGGTCACGAGTTTGAACTTTAGAATCAAACCATACTTGTATCAGGGTAGGCTACCTCTACATCACACCCCTTACGGTGCGGTCCTTCTCCCCGTGAACGTGGAATGCACACATGCACCAGCCTGCCCTAGTATATATAACTTAAACTTCTCTTTTTGATGACAGTTAAACTTTCACGTTCATTTTTCCATTGAGTTCAAATTATATATATCGTCAATGTAAGAAATTTATATAACATCAGGTCATGTTTACTTGTATAAGTAGCTGAGTAAATCCTCTTATTTTCAAAATTATAAATCTCTCGTTTAAAAAAACTTACCTATAGATACTTATTGGTTGATTTGATAAGGCAAATTAAAAGAAAAAATTAATGTTGACCAGTCGCGGAGCCACATGCATCCAAAAGATGTCAACCGACACTCCTTCGTCGAAAAATTACATTATTTAGTTCGGTAATTTTAAAAAAAAAAATATATATATATACTATATAATGACACCCTTTGAATTCTTGATGAGTTTGTTTCGTTATATTTTGACTCCCCTTAATAAAAATCTTGACTCCGTCACTAATATTGACGATATATATAACTTAAACCCTTTACCATTATAGTTTCTTCGTGCATGGCTAGCTATAAGCAAAGGACTACAAGCCCTAACATTAACAACAAATCGTGTACATTTGTTCATGACGTCGAATACTAAAATATTATTTACGTGAATAGTAAGGGTCAATTCATATCATCATTATATTAAACAATTTCATAAATTCATTCAATTTTGTATTGAAACAGGGAACAAGCAGTTGGATATGCGAAAGAGACCAAATTCTTGTTTTTAAAGTTAGTGGAAGCCATCCTAGAAAGCCTAGGCATAACAACAAAAGACAAGACAGAAGATGATGTTGAAGAAATGTTAAAAGAATTTGAAGATGGAAGCCAGCTAATGGCAGTCAATTTCTATCCTCCTTGTCCCAATCCTGATTTGACATTAGGAATGCCACCCCATTCTGATTATGGATTCCTTACTCTTCTTCTTCAAGATGAAGTTGAAGGTTTGCAAGTACAGTGCAATGGAAAATGGGTCACTGTTCAACCTATCCCGGGAGCTTTTGTGGTCAATGTTGGTGACCACCTCGAGGTATGAAATACTTCAGAGTTTAACTTTTATATATTGACGTTAGAAAAAAAAAATTATTATAAACTTTTGTTTCACCTAACAAATAATTATATGCAGAAAGACGAATTCATAACTTAAATTTCATAGGTTTAATTTTTAGATTGTCACTAGCCGAATTTAGACGTTTGAAAGCATGGGCTCAAGATATAATATTTGTTTTAAATATTTATATATATTTTTTACATATACTTTTGTGGGTCGTAAAGAAAATATTGAGTTCAGTTGAATCAATTGTTTATATGCTCCATTAGTCATTGACAAATAAACGTCCATAAAAATTGAAATTAGTATGTAGCCTGAAAGATAAGGGGGGGAGTTACCAGCTTAAAAAGGTTATAATACACTGATAATATAAAGAAAAAATTACGTTGTTAATGTGTGTGTATACATGTATTAAATATATAAAATACAGTGTACAAAGCATCATACGTTCATGTAGGGTACAAAGAAGGTCATATCCAAAGGGGATATGATATATTTTTATATTATCAGTGCATTATGTATATATATGTAATATATATGTTCAAATATTTTATACTGTCATAAAATCTAAAGTATTAACTCAAAAATAAATTCTTTTACTTTATTGTCACGTTCGATGTTCATAATTTGACATGATTTTTTGTGTGATTTTGTAACAGATATTTAGCAATGGGAAGTACAAGAGTGTGCTACATAGAGTTCTTGTTAACTCCTTGAAGTCAAGAATTTCAGTGGCTTCTTTACATAGTCTTCCATTTAATAGTGTAGTAAAGCCATGGCCTAAACTAATTAGTGAAACAAATCCAAGAAATTACAAAGATACGAGTTTTGCTGCATTTCTTGAGTACATAAAATCTTGTGATTCCACCAACAAAAGTTTCCTCGAGACCAGGAAGTTAACTTTGAGCTAAAAGAGAGAACTAAACTCCAGAAAATTTTGGAGAAGTTTTGTGTATTTTGACTTTTTCATTAGTATTAATTTTTTTGATTGGTTGGATCAATTATTTAGAAATTATTGGTTTGGTATATAGTTTAAATCACTTGACGACATATTTGTATTGAGCTTATAAATGTATATATTAATACAACAGCTCTAGCTTCTTCCAATCATTTACGAGGAATCTACCCCACTTCTTTCCTCTTGTAATTTGTAATCTTGTTTTGTATAATTAATGAAAGATTGCTTATTATTTCTTCAAATTCTTTATTTCAATTTGAAGTTTATTAAGTAGGCGTTTGGACATAAGAATCGTAAAATTCGAAAAATATGGTGAAATTTTTTTTCAAGTGAAAATGGTATTTGAAATTTAGAGTTGTATTTGGACATAAATTTCAATTGAGTTGTTTTTGAAGTTCTGTGAGCGATTGAGTGAATTTTAAAAAATAGCTTTTTGCAGTTTTTCAAAATTTCAAAAATTTTCAAAATGAATCTTCAAGTGAAAATTGAAAATTTTATGAACAAATGCTGATTTCGAAAAAAAGTAAAATTATTTTGGAAAAATCTTCCATCAAGTTTTATGTCCAAACGAGCACTAATGAAAGGAAAAACCATGGGTACTTATTCGTAACTTGACACAAAACCACGGTTGCATCAAAATAGCACCTGGAAGGACAAAACATTATACTAAAAAAGGTTCGAGTGCCGGGAGAAGATGTAAGAGAAAAAAGATTGAACAATTGAATTGAAAGAGAATTTGGACCCACTACAAGAAATCAACCTTATTGTGGCGACTAAAGTCGCTACAAAATTCCTAGTAATCGCTGCTCAAAGGTATCAGTGGCGACTTTTGTATTGCCACAAGCACAACCGTAACTGAAGGTTATTTGCAGCGACATTCCAAGTTGCCGCTAAAAGAACATATTTTGTGGCGACAGAGTTGCCACAAAAGGTTAGAAAAAATGCTACGAAAAATTGTTCCAAATAAGCAAATATTAGATGAGTCGCCACTATATATTCACATTTAGCAGAGACTAGCATCGCCCCAAAAAAATATTTATGTTCAGTGGCAAGATTATGTTGCCACTATAAATGTCTTTTAGTAGCGACTAAAGTCGCCACAAAATATTTAACCATGAAAGACACAATGTGTTTTGTAGCAACTAAAGTCGCTGCAAAAGAAATAGACCTACAATGGCAACTTTTATATCGCAACAATTACTAAATTATTGACAAAACTATGTCGCCACTAAAACTTATTTTCTCATCAATTATAACGACCAAAATTATATACATTTCCATGCCAGTAGGAACCTAATTCTCTAAAATTTCATATAATGATATTCATATCAATTGACTATCAATATTAAAGCAACCAATAATGTTTGACAAACATCAAAAGAATTTCTCAAGCCGAATATTATAAATATTATCATTACTAAGAAGTCAATTACATTTCATTGTGCATTGTAATTGTACGCATATACATATCCCAAAAAAGATCAAATATTAAGTGTCTTGTAACTGCTCCTTGCTCGACACCTTCCTTGAACGATACCACTGTCTAGGTGCCCTGTCCCTGCTAGACAAAAGTAATATATGTCTATAAGTACAATATGCCTTCTCAGGATTATTAGATTATGGTTGTTATAAACAATTACCTGCTATTGCTGGTAAATTTGTTAAGTGAAAAGAAATAAATTGCAAATATTGTTGCATTCAATAATATGCTGAGAAGAAGTACGTAGAAGAAGTGACATATTGATCTTACTAGAGGAAAACTTGAATTCCATCCAATTTTCACCTTATTTTTTTTGTTGTTCTGACTAAATGACTGAGCTTTTACATAGTAATTCTACAGAATGAGGATTGACAGAAGTACTTTACTTCTGCATTGTTATATCCACTGATGTGTACAACAATCAAATACTCTTATTACTACATATATAGAGTTTGTCTTCTAATCTGCAAAATGAAACCTTATGAGGATAAACCTAACAAGTTGTCTAAGATAATAGTTGGACTTAAGATGTTATAGTACTACTTTTGAACTCCAGGTAAATTTTCTTCTATTTTTTTTTCTTTTTAAAGCCGTTCACGCTTCTGGTTGAGCCCTTGAACTCCAGGTAAATTTTCACTGTTAAAAAATTTCATCTTTTCAATTTTCTTTTCATTTGTTGGTAACAGTTTGAATGTATGTTTTACCATATTGTTACATAATTTTTCTGTAGTTCTCATAATTTTTTTTGCTGACCATATTCAAGTCGAACTATTATTGGGAAAGGCCTATCTTTACTACTCAATACTGTATTTCTCATTAGCCCATAACATCATACATTCTCAGAAAGCTCCATACCAAGTATACTTAAAAAGCATTTAATTCTCCCATGTGATTTCAAAATAATACTTGAAAATCAGGGATGGATTCTTTTCTTATGGTATCAAGGTTGCACATACATCAGAACTTTCTGGAGCTATAATCCCAGTTGTCACTACTGTAGATTGACAGGTTGTTAAGAACACTAGGATTGATCAAGTTGCACCTGTGATTGATAATACTATGGATATCTGTGTAATAAAATCTCAATACAACACTTAACTCTAATGATTCAGAGATTAAACCATGTGCAAATAGAACAGCAGCAGATACAGGAAACACACACGATATTGAACTCAAATACAACATAGTGGAAAATTACTAGAATATGCAACTGACATGGCAACTTCGGCAGCAAAAATTGGAGTGTGTTGAACTATTTTGGGTTTATTTCTCAATGCAACATGATAGCAGGATAACCCAAGATGGAATTCATGCTAGGAATTCAACAAAAGATGCAAGGAAATTATACAAAAATGATATTTACCTACTAACATCTGATCACAATACCAATCTATTGGTTAGGCAACCTTACAAAAAGCTTCGGTACTAGACGAAAATCCTTATTACTTAGCAAGATTTCATCAGTCAAAGAGATTGAAACAGAGTCATCAACCAAGTGACCTCTTTTTTTAAATAAACTGCTTACCCTCAACCATAGCTTTTGAGAAAATTGATTGCTAAATGATTTCATATTACTTGATGTTACAATTAATTGACAAGTACTTTGATTAACAGTAGATGGGTGAAGGATCAGATTAGCCACAATGACATCGACCAATTTTTTTCTTAACAATTCTGTAACAGAGAAGCCCAGAAAGAGCACTTATGCTCTACATTATAGAACAAGAGCTAGCAAATTGTTCCTGTATCTTACCAATACATTACTAAATGCCTAAACATGAAGTCACCACAAGTCACTACAGAAGGAAGGAAGAAGAAATGCCAAGAAGGAAGAAGAATTGTTAAGAAGGAGCGGAGCAAGTACCTGTTATTGTTGCATTCTGATCAAGAAACTAGCAAATTGTTCCTGCATCTTCTTGTCCACTTCTAGAGAGATCCTTTTGTCTACTTCTGCATTCGCATGTTGACGCTCCTCTGCCAATTTCCTTTCCAGCTCAATTTTCATATTTCTTCGCAACTCAGAAGCCATTTGTTCACGTTCTTCTTGCAACTTCCTATCCATCTCGGCTTTCATCTCTTGATGCACAATATTAATAGCAGAAGACACGCTGGCCTCTATGTTTGCCTGGTGAATGTTACTCTTTTTAGGAGGTTTCTTTCCGTATCCTTTTCTACGAACATAGCCTGTTCTCTCACCAAGTACGGAGGATAAAATCTCATCTCTAGTCATGGGATGCTCGACCTCCTCAGATTGTTGCTGAGCGATAACTTCATGGAGTTGACCCTGCATTTATGCACAATTATTTAAATCAAAACATAATAAAACATATTAAATAAAACTTACAGAAACAGAGAATTTTATAAGTGTTTTTAAATAATTACATGAATTTGTTGGGATTGTGAATCCAAGCACACCAGTTCGTCTATATCATCCTTGCGTGTATGTTGGATCTCTCAAACTTTATCTGGTGTGTCCAATTCTCCAGTAATAGGATTTCTCTGCAATATAGTTCTGGAGAAAAAATATATAAGCAAATATATAAATATGTAAATAACAAAGAAGCATATGTGATAGTAGGGGACTAAATATATTTAACGTAGATTCCTCTACTTCTGCAAAAGACTTTGTACCACAAGTATGCTTGGTTATTTGCTTTTCTCTATTTCTTTTGTTCCTCTCACTTACAACCTGTAAGTAAACAATTTAATAAATCACCATTCAAAGAGACAATCTTCAGGTATTAAGTTAATACCTTAAATTCCGAACTTCCAAAATATTGTATTAGGTATTTTCAGTCCTCAAGCTCAACATCTTCAGGTCGATGAGACAATCTTTCTTTATTAGTATTGTACTTAGAGTACAGAATGCTGAGTCGAGCTTTCCATGCTCTAAAAAGCCTTTGCATAGTGATAATTACAAAGGCCTGAAACTTATGCTCTCGCAACCCGCTGCAAACTTCAAATTTATCCTAACAATAAATGTAATATTATATTCAATATCCTCACCACATAAATAAACCTTGCAACTTAAAGTCAATACAATATTGAAAGCAGTTTATTACCTTGATCTTTAACCACATTACTTCTTCGTGTTTCAGAACTATTTTCTGCCAATTTCCATCTTGGAACGAGATAGTGCTCCTCATGATCAAATCACAATAATTAATAATATCTCTAGCCCCAGAACCTACTGCTCTATCAATGTCATCTGGAATCATAATTTTGATTTTGCCACCATACTTAGTTAATACTTCTAAACTTTTAGATTTGTATTTTCCTCTTCCTCTTTTTTTATTGTTGGAAGAAACTGCAAAGTAAAAGGATAATATTGTTCACTAGTATCTCCACTCAATCAGTAAAAATAATTTTCACAAAACAACAAAAAACAGAAACTAACTTGCACCATTTTCAGCCTCTGGAGAGCAATGCACAATTTTTGCTACATTTCGTGATGATTGTGTTTCTAAAGAAGGTAGTTAGAGAGAATTATTAGATACTCGTCCGGTCTGTAAAGGTCCTTGACTCGGGTTACTTAGTTGTCCTATCTCTACAAATGCATCAGATACTCGTCCGGTCTGTATGTGTGGCTGAGACGTCGCTCCAAAATTGTCACGTCCTTGAAAATTTTCACGACCACAACTCGTCCCGCCTCTACCACGTTTTCCTCATCCAATTCCTTTCATTTCCTGCAACAAAACATAAAAAGAAAATGATTGATTAGACTAGAGAAAATACAAAGAACTTTTCAAAATGAGATGTAGACAGTGGCAGCTAAATGCTTGTCCAACACTGATATACACTAGTGGAAACCAAAACAAACAACCTAATGTCAATGCACCAGGTTATCAATGACATGTTATTTGGTTCTCTCCAAGATATACTTCAACAAGATTGACAAGTTTCCCTAATGAAATTAGGTTCTTTGTTTTCAGTAAACACTTGACAAGTTTCCCTAATGAAATTGTACGCAACTACTAGCAACAATAGCAAATACACAACTCCAACCAAGCTATCAATGGGATTTTCAGTAAACACTTTGAAACTTAATCAATTCCAAAGAGAGGTGAAGTTCAGTGGTTGATTCGACTAACCAATCTCAATTCTTTCAGAAATCCAGAAGTTGAAACAAGTTTAAGCTTTGAGAAATCACAACAGCCCCATAATCAAATTCCAATAGCTGATTTGAAGAGATACTCATGAAAAGAAAATCAAAAAAGAGATATAAAGATTCAAGCATCAATAGTCTTTGATTCATTGACAGTTAGAAACAAATACATGGGGTAGTATAAAGTTATGGACAAAAATACAGAGAATTTTCAAAATAGGATGTAAAATTTATATCATCAGTCTTTTGCTTCTTAGTCTTCAAGAGGATGTATCAGTGTCCTCCCCATCAGCATCATCAAATAACTTTTCTTCGCTATCCTCACTCTCTGATATTTTATATGATTGTCATTAATGAAATCATCTTCCTCATTATGCACATTGTTTTGAACTTGCGTACTTGCATGATCGTAGTTAATACTTTGTGGTTCAACATTATCCCTATGTAGAGACACCTCAACAATATTTTTCTTGGTCATTGGTGCATGAAGTATTAAATTCAGCTTCCTCTTGCTGATAAACTTCTTCATTCAGTAATTCTTCATCTTCAATTTTCTACACAATTATCATCATTATCAGGTATTTTGAAAAGGTCGCGAGGATTTGTCTTCACAACAACAAGCCAATCATTATCAACCATGTCATCTAAGTAAAAGACTTGTTCTGACTGATATGCCAACACAAATGGATCATTTGTATTTAAGGCACACCGAGTATTCACACTTGTGAAGCCATATTTGTCAATCTTATATCCTCTTCCTAAGCGAGCGACATCCCACCAATGGCACTTGAATAAGTAAAATTTTCTATTTCCCACATAAGATAACTCATAAATGTCCTCTAATACACCATAATACTCCTTATTAGAGTCTGAATCATCTCCTCTCACAAGAACACCACTATTCTGCGTTTTTCTTCTCAATGCAAGCTCTTTTGTATGGAATCTAAATCCATTCACAATAATGTTGAATATCGATGTACTAATGGTGTAGGACCGACGGCTAAGCTTATGAGCTCACAATTTGTGTGTCCTTGTGCAGATAATACAAATATCTACAAAGACGAATAGCAATGTTATGACCAATAACATGATGGGATGAATAAACTAATATCAATATTATCATTTGAGTAGACACCTACACGTGCACGAAACCAATCAAGAAACCCATTTTTATGAGCTCTCATTGAACTCTGGATTTCGATCTCTCTTGTATATTCCCTACATTTTAAGTTAGCTAAGATAAATCGGATTCAAATTATCTCACTGTGAAACTATCTTGGAGTTAATAAGAGACTTACTCCATGAAATGCGAAACCTCTTCACAATTCTGAAGCGCATACATACATGCTTGTTTAAACTCATCATGAGATAGCATGATGCCTTCTGAGGCACCTTTTGTTTGCCCACTTTTTTTAAAGATAGACATCTCATCATTTGACACAGATCCATCGTCATTCCTAGTTGGTTTATTGAACTTTTTTGAGATATTCTTGAAGTATCGTGAGAAAAATGTGAGGCTTTCCTCTGCCAAATAACCTTCTGCAATTAAACCTTCTGGACGATTTTTGTTGCGAACATATGACTTAAGTGTCCGCAGATACCTATATAAAATGACTTATTAATATAATGTGTGTCATTCTAAAACTATAGCATCGAAATTATTAAACAAAATTAATTACCTCTCAATAGGATACATATTCCGATATTGAGCTGGCCCACCAAGCTTTGCCTCACTTGGCAAGTGAATTGGAAAATGAACCATGACATCAAAGAAATCCGGAGGGAAAACAAGTTGAAGTTTGGTCAAAATAACAAGAATTTCTGCCTCTAGGATATCAATATCTTCAATCGTCAAGCACTTAGAGTATATATTCTTGAAAAACTTTCCTAAGGCTATAATTGGATCACACACTTCCTTGGCTAGCAAACCACGTATAGCAACTGGAAAAATGTCTTGCAACAATACATGATGATCGTGACATTTTCATCCATGTATCTTTTTCTCATGTACATTGACACACCTTGAAATATTTGAGGAAAATGCATCAAGAACCTTCAGATTAGCTAAGAAACTGCACACCTTCAGCTTCTCTTCCGCGGATAATGCATAGTGTGCTACCGGTAACAAAATATTATTCCCATCCTCAATAGGATGCAACCTTTGTCTGATTCCAAGATCCATCAAGTCATATCTGCTTTTCAATGTGTCTTTTGTCTTGCCAGCCATATTCATGACAATTGATATAATATTATCGGACACATTTCTTTCGATGTGCATCATATCAAGGTTATGTCGTAACATAAGACTCTTCCAATAAGGCAATTGAAAAAGATACTTTTCTTCTTCCAATTGTAAGCATTGTTATGAACATCACGCTTTCTCTTTTGTCCTTTGTCAAAAGTCACATTACCCAAAGTTTGTAATTGTACAAGTTCTTCATCACCTGTTAAAGGGTTAGGTGTAACTCCCATCTCAACTTTCCCATCAAATAACGTCCTACTTCTCCGCCATGGATGGTCCATGGGAAGGAATCGACGATGACCCATATAACACAACTTACTACGTAAGGATGTCGATTTATATCTTTATGGCAACAAGGGCATGCCAGCTTGCCTTTGGTTGACCGTCCTGAAAGATTTCCATATGCAGGAAAGTCATTGATCGTCCACATGATAGCCACACGCATCAGAAAATTAGATTTTGAGTGTGCATCATACGTCTCCACCCCGTCCCATAATTCTTTCAACTCTTCAATCATTGGTTGTAAATATACATCAATATCATTGCTTGGACACTTGGGGCCTGGAATAAGAAGTGTCGTCATGAAATATGGATTTTTCATGTAATCCCATGGTGGCAAGTTATACGTAGCTAGTGCGACTGGCCAAATGATATGATTAGAACTCATGTTCCCATAAGGTTGGAACCCGTCACTCGCCAAACCTAATCGAACATTTCTTAACTCAGCTTAAAAGGTGGGATGTCGTGCATCAAAGGATTTCCATGCTATTGAGTTAGATGGATGTCGCAAGACACCATCATCAATATTTCCCTCCTTGTGCCACCTCATCTTTTTAGTTGTTTCTCTTTCCATGTACAATATCTGAAGCCTTGGTTTGATTGGAAAATGCAACAAGATTTTATGAGCTACTTTCTTGCCTCTGTGTTCTTCGGACTTCCATCTAGACTTACCACACTTCGGACATGCTTGGACATCGACATAATCACGCCAATATAAAATACAATCATTCCGACATGCATCTATTTTCGTGTATCCCAAGCCGAGATCACAAAGAACTTTCTTCGCTTCATAGAAAGAATTAGGCATAAATGACCCCTCGGGAAGAAATTCTTTAAAGAAGCTCAATAATGCATCCATCGATTTGTTGCTCCAATGGTTAAGACACTTCAAGTGAAGTAGTTTAACAACAAAAGACAACTTCCAGACTTTTTTACAACCAGGATAAAGTTCTGTCTCGGCATATTCTAACAATTTGTAGAACTTTGTTGCATGTACATTTGGCACTTCACTGTCCTCTGAATTATTATTATTATCCTCCATATTCGTGTATCCACAAGCATCATGAATCATTTCAGTAATATTATCCTCTTCAATGCTATCATCTTCCGCTTCATCACTAATTACAGTATTAGATGTTTCAACTCTAACTAACACTTCTCCATGCAAGTCTCACACTTTATAAGAATCCCAGAATCCCTTCTTCAATAAATCTCCTCTTACACCAACCCTTATCTTGAACACGGTATTCATACATCCTTTACAAGGACACCGAATCATAGTGTTCACTGTTGGTTGACTGAATGCCCAATTAAGAAAGTTGTCTACTCCATCTCAATACCTTTGATCGACTCTATTCCTAATATTCAACCAACTTTTATCCATCATATCTATATTAAAAAAAATTACTAATTAAAAGTGGAAGGATTATAATAATCAAAATATATATGATAACTAACATATACTAGGGGTATTCAGAAAAGCAGTCACAAAAATATATTATTCAAACAAGAAGGAAGCAGTCTATTATAGAATTACTTATACGAATTTTGTAAATTAAAAAATTCAAATAAACTTAAGGAAAAACAATCACACTCAAATCTTCCAAGCAAATTGCAATCATGATAAGTAGTAGTGAAGAAAAGCCAATGTTGTCGATTTTTTTTATAGGAAGTGTAGAATCAATGCCTAGAACGAATTCTTGAAACCTCTAGATGCTCTAATGTATTCTTGAAAAAGATAATACCCAATAACTAGACAAACCAAGAAGGAATTTTACATTCAGATTATTGACTAAGTGCCCAAATACATGCATCTAATTCTAATGTAAAAAATGTGTAGAATCTTTCAAGAGAACATTATTAGCAAAGAAGTATTATGTTTTCTTATAACCCTACAGTAACATATATATGTACCTTATAAAATAAAAAAACTACATGTCTACTGATTTAGGCACATAACCATATAAGAACAAAATAAGAATGGAATGTCGACATGTAAAAGGTCTCTCAAGAAGAAGCTTTTAACTTACCCAGAAAAAGAAATATTTGAGATTCTGTCAAGACTGAGAATCGACAATAACAACACCAAATAGGCTTCAAACGATTCTTTCTGTGTGATTTTTTTTGTATTCCTGTAGATTATCAAATGAAAAACACCAAATTAGCACTCTCGTGTAGGAACTATTACCACTCCGGTCATTTCCATTATCAAATGGAAGACAGATGAAAAGTCTCTCCAGCTAAACAACCTACAAGGTGATATGCTTGCAAAACAGTCATCGTGCACAAATTCATATAGGCAAGGCTAATAACTGTTGTAATGCAAATAAATAACAGTTCACCAACAACTTATAATTCATGACGCGACCTACAAAGTCGTTGTTTGAATAATCATGGTATTAAAATCCTAAAAGTTGAAAATGGTTGCCAGAAGTTAGAAAATCTTTTAACAGTTCACTTAGAGCAAATCAAGTTACTCAATAATGAAGAACAATGTCTGTAACGGGATCTCCTTTTCACTGCTATTAGCACCAAGATACTTCTCCTTGGAAGAAAGATTTAAAACCAGAGATTGATGATAGTTGTCAGCAAGTAATTAGGATTGCCACTAGTGAACAATGAGCAGGAACCACCGCGCAATTGACACAATTTTAACAAGTAATTATCCGATCCAATTTTCCTTTTTTGTTTTTAAAATAGTGCATTTCCAAAACAGGAAGACCATACAAGTTTTCACTGATCACCTCAAGCAATTGATACAAAGTCCTGTTAAAGGATATAACTTTAGTACATAACATACATCACATATGACTATGGAAAACAACGGACTTGGTCACTTATACATAACTGAATTACTTGAAAACCTACCACATAAGAATCTCATTTTTAAAACTAAAAGCACATAGTGAATCTGGTATTTCCTGAGCACATAACATACATCACAGATGTAATTCATGAGACTAGAAATAATGAATCTGGTATTTCCTTTGAGCTTTCTAAACTTGTTGGCAACTCGGACAATCCATTGATAGCTGCCTTAAGTGATGTGCTCAAGTTTTTCACTTATTTTTGGTCTAATTAAAATGCATTCAAGAAAATGGTAAATGATTTGATCAGACGAAGCTTAATAATTTCTAGTATTGATTATTAATGTACCAAAAAATTCTACTGATTAGTACAAGTAAACAATTGAACAATCCTCTTCTATTGCATAAGACGTACTTTCATGGCTCATATCTAATGAAGCAGGAAATATTTCCAAAATCTTCAATCAGTTTTTCTCAACTCAAATTATGAGAACTGCTACTGATGAATTCTGTAACATTTAGAAAAAAATAATGTAGACTTTTTTTGAAATTGTTCACTTTATTTCTCAGCTCAACTCATTTCAAGTATACTTACTTAACTTTAAGGATTCGCAAAGTGAATTTCCTCCACAAGAACAATCCAAAGATCACTATCAGTTTGACATCCAGTTCTGCTAGATAGTGACATCCCTGTGAAAATAAAAAAAAATACATTAATTACCTGCTATACATCTGATACAAAACCCAGCCAAAAGAACATACAGAATTACCCAACAAGATCAAATATCTGATTATGGAAAAGAAATCATTCCTTCCATTGTACCTCCACGAAATCGATTATAGCAAATAAACTTCTTTCCCCAAAGAAAAATAAAAAGATTAGGGATTTTAACATACCTGACAAATGAGATTCGCATTTTGATTTGAGGGATTTCGATTTGGGTAGGATTTTAGCAGAAGAGTACTGATTTCTAGAGAGAGGAACCGAGTTATGTGAGCTTCTCTGTTCGAGTTTTGTGAGTAATTTCTTCGACTTCGATATGTTCGAGAAGAGTTTTGTGAGCTTCGATCTGTCCGAGAAGAAAGAGTTTTGTGAGCTTCTGTTCGAGACCTAATGTTTAATTAGAGAGATCTATTTTTATTTTATTTTTATTTTAGAATTAGAATTGAATAGGAGTGACCCAGTCGCTGCAAAACCTATTAAGCGGCGACTTCTCAAAGGTCGCCACAACAAAAATGGAGCCAAAATTTTAATATTAGCGGGACTGAAAATTTCAGCCACATCAGAGGCGACCTATAAAAAGTCATTGCTAAATATTTATAATTTGCTGCTAATAATATAACTGTTGTAGCAACCTTTAGCATTGCTGCTAAATATCGCCACTAATTATCCAATTTCTTGTAGTGACCTAATTCAACCGCAAAATCCAATTCACGGAACGAAGATTGTCCAAAATATATAATGAGATAACAACTCATTCGGCTAACTAATGTGCACCATGCACACTATGTGTTAACATATGAAGCATGAACAATAGAACATGGTAGTTAAACTAAGAATAAGGATACGTTGGGATATGTTACTATGATAAGAAAACGATATTTGATGTGTTTAATTTGGTATATGAAGGAATTTCTAATTTACTCATGGTTGGTTGGCCTAAATATTTTGAAAAACATTTTTTTTATAATCATTTACTCCTATTGGAAGAAAATAATTTCCCTACAGATGATGAAAATATTTTTCAAAACTCAATTCTTTTAACCTTCTCCACCCCACCCCCTACCCTCAACCCGCAATTCACACCCTTACTACCCTAGCCCCGAACCCTGACCTCTCCCCAACCATATCGACCCACACCCCAGCCCACCACCAAAAAAATTATAGGGGCTCGCCTAGCTTCAAAAGCGAAGCGCACGCTTCATTAAAGTTGTATACGCCAAAATCAGGGAAGTCCGATCTTAGAGCCTCTATGACATCCCAAGTCCAGTTTCGAGGAGATCGAAGCATAGTCTGAGGCTCGATTCCGAAGTACTCCCCTTGAGAGAGAATATCGAGGACTCATCAAGGCGTACCTCGAGGCAGTATGAAAATTTATGACCGTCATGGAAAGACGGTAAATTCCCAAGGGCACGTGGTTAGAGCTGACAAGGTCTGCAAGAATAGTACAAGTCCGTACCGAGTCATTATACAGCTGTACCAGTAGCATTTTCTTTTCATGATTAGACATGTACTATATTGGAATTTCTCCCTCTTATATAAAGGGGACCCCTTTCATTTTGTAAGATGGATGAATATTCAATATAATAGAACATTCTCTGCTTTTCTTGCCTAAACGTGCTCAACAATTACTCTATAGATTTATTGCTCTTCACTTATTGCTCATTAACAACTGTCGAAGGTTACCCTCAAGGTCCGATACTACCGAGCTCAAGGTCCCCAGTCTTGTGACCATACTGGTTTCCTTATCGTTTCTCTGTTACTTACACTTCACATTTTCTTACCTAACAACTAGTATTAGAACAAATCACGTATTTTTAGAACCATAAATCAAATATAATTGTTAATACCATTTTCAAGGTAAACAAAAGTGAAGCGCAATTCTTAAAAAATATAATGTAAACCTTGCAAAGACACATTATAAATAATCAAAAAGTTCAATTTAAAAACATAAAAGTAGGCACCACCAAATCCTCCACAAACCATAAGACAAGCGAAATCAAAGCTACTAAACTACTAGAATCAACATCTTATTCTTCTAATCTTTTTGTTCTTCTTCGAGATTGTCAAAATCTTGAATTCCTCTGTTATCTTCATATTGCTCGTCATCTTCTTCTTCCCCCTCCTCTTCCTCTTCATGATCACTTTCATCTTCATCAATTAGGGACAGGGATCGACTTGTAGTACCCACACTTTTTCCCTTCCTAATCGAGCTTGAACTTGAAGTATTCCCCTTTAAACCATAAGGATTCTCCCCAACTCCACTAGCAACCGCAACATCACCCCAAGTGAAATTAGAGTCGCCTTCAAATACTTCTTCATCTTCATAATTTTTGGGGATTCCAGTTAGCCACTCATTAGCCTCATCAATATTTTCCAAAAGAATTGGATCAATTAGATTGTGGTGGTTGTAGTGACGCCTCAATGCTCTATTGTATTTTATGAACACTAAATTATGGAGGCGCTTCAAGGTTAGTCGATTCCTCTTCTTTGTATGATTCTGCAAACAAGATGTTTCAACTAATTAGTAGGAGTTATGACAATTGAGATATAATTTAATTTATCTCAAAACATGAAATAATTCTTTTTATTTCTCACGTGTTCAAAAACGCTCCATTTCCTTTCACATCCGGATGAGCTACAAGTTAAACTTAGAACTTTGATCGCGAAAGTCTGTAAATACGGAGTCTCTACACCATGTTGGTCCCACCACTCAACTATAGAAGCGAAAAAAAATATTCAAGAGTTAATAAGTATAAATATAGAAGCACTTGGTCACCTGGAGACTTCGTCTTTCTTTGTTTAATAGCAAGTCGCAGCTTAAAAAGTCCTTCAGCTGCCTTGTAAGTAGCAAGTTGATCTACTATCTTTTCTTGCAAGTCCTCATCTGGGGTCAACTTGATAACACACTCATGGAATCTTATCCACACTTATCTAGCCAATGAATTATTCTCATGCTGATCATAAAAGAGTGACGGGTTCAAAATAAGTCCAGATGCATGCAAAGGTCGATGAAGTTGCTCCGTCCATATTTCATCAATGATCTAAAAGACCTTTGCATATTTCTGCTCATCAGTGAATGATGCTTGAATAGCCTCATTGTCCCTATCCATAGCTTCATAGAGGTAGCCCATTGGTTGTTTTTTCTCCCCATCCACCAAAGGAGTACTTTAACCAAAGGGCCACCAATTTTAAGAGCAAGAAGGACATTATTAAAAAAAAAAAAAAAAGAATAATGCGTGCAACATCTTTCCCCCTAGCTTCCTTTGCAAATTTACTCTTGCTCCATTACTCTGAAGTGAACAACTTTCTCAAATTGAATTTTTGCAAGTGGATACTATGCAAAGTCAAGAAAGCAGTGACGAACCTTGTCTTGCCAGGTTTCACTATTTTTTTTGTCTGGTGAATCTTCTCATCATATTCAATAACAAGGGCCGCTGAGCAATATAAGAATGTACCCTAACGCCCTGGTCAAAAATTGTAGAGAAGGGTTTTTCCTTGAAAATGTCCCCGAATATTAAGTTGATACAATGAGCCGCACATGGAGTCCAATAGACATTCAGGTACGTGATCGGTTCCAACCCTACACCAGTATAAAGTAACAAGGAGAGGTCGATGCAGTTTTACCTGATAGGTCGGGATCGATATCCACAGGGAGTTAATATTGGTTGGGAGTTGGGTTTCTACCTAATCTAGATGTGCGTGTTAATTCTAATTGCACTTCTAACCATGGTTGGGATTGTTTTTATTCTAATTTTAATGCAATTGATTTCTAAAAGTAATCTAAGTACAATGTTTTTGTGAGATTTTTTTCAAATGATAAAAAACACTAGGGAAGTGACTTCCGCCTAGGCGAGTATCTAATGGGGTCGAGAGTCTAGGACTAGCCTGTTATGATTGGGGTCGTGATATAACCTTCACACATAAATACTCACTCTATACCTCTCGTTAGTTTGAGTGACGTTTCTCGATTTTGCTTTCTCAAGCCCAAATGGGTGTTCAAGCAATGCAAGTGAAATTGGCTCAAGTCGGGAATTACTATCTCTAGGTTTAACCCCTAATTGGGGAAATCAATCTCTTGAATTCAACCCAATTCCTTGGTAGCCTACTTTTCCTAGACTTAGTCCCTCTTTCTCAAAAAGAGCCTAAGTCATAAAGGCACGAATCGGTGTTTGCAACTACCAATTCTACAATTAAAGCATGAAATAAGCTAAATATCACTAACCCATAACAATTAACCCCTAAAACTCAAGACCCATTAAATATCCACACTAGGGTTGGGTCACAACCCTAGCTATGTGGTCTAGCTACTCAAAATAATGGTAGAAATCAAAGATGGAGATGTAATATAAGCCATAAAATTCAAATACAAGAACAAAACCTTAAGATAGAAGCTAACACTACTCTAAAATTACTCAAAACGGTAAAGTGCGGCTATTCACGTGTTCCCTCATACAAAACTTGACCTAAAAATGTGAAAATGATCTATTTATGCACAGCTGAATTTTTATGGAAAAATTGCTCCTATGGAGGTTTCGCTGATAGCGTAAAAATGGGCGCCTCAGCGCTTGGACTTTCGCATTCACGCAATAACAAGCGCGAACCGCGTTTCTTCAAATCTGGGCTTGGACTGGACTAGGTTTCGCGGACAGTGTAAATATATTCGCATCCGTGTTTGATAACTTCGTGGCCGCATAATTTAGATGCGGGCCGCGTTCTTCCTTTTTAGTCCATTTTGTAAACTCTCTGAATCTCTATCTCGCTGTCAACGTAAATCATGTCGTTGTTGCGCCAAAGGGCTCGCAGCCGCGCTTTTGTAGTGCGGTCAGCGGCAATGTTTGTACTTGGCTGCAACTTCTCTAAACCTCATTTTCGCGGGCCGCGGTTATGTATCCGCCTCATCTACGAACACTATGCGGCCGCGCTTTTCCATCACGGTCAGCAGTCCATTTCCTGCTTCTGGTTTGTGCAAGTTTGACTCCTTCATGAGCTTATTTTGGCTTCTTCGCTTCATTTTGACCAAAACCTGCAAGCAAGCACATAAAGTTAGTTTTCGGGAATACCTTTAGCATTTTTGGCCCAAAATCTAAGCAAACGAGAGAAAATAACAGGCTAAAATGCCTAGTTATCATCTCCCCAAAACTCAAGCTTTTGCTTGTCCTCAAGCAAACAAGTAATTCCCACCTCCACAAGAAAAAAAAAGGAAAATTTCAGCTGTCCTAAAGTGACTTCATCAAACTTCAATTGGAACTAACAATGACCCTCAACACAAATGCATTATCAACAACATTATGCTACAATTTTTTAAGTTGCATAGGTCTAATGTGACACAAGAGCATCAAGAGTTGACTCAATTCATCAAGGAAACTCGCTCTCTCACGTAAGTCATTGTGGATCCCAAAATCCTTCTCCTCTACTCTCCATGAGCTCATCTCACCTTATAGAATGTGACACTCAAAACCGGGATTGTAAAGAAGTACGTTCGTCACTCTCAAAAGAATTCCACAAGTCCGGCTCTAAGTACCATAGGCTTTCCCCTCATGTAAATTACCACTAATATAAGCTCATTCAACTTTAAATCATATAGTTCTTTAGTGGGATGTAATGAAGGCTCTCCATTTTCTCAATTCGGTTCATGCTTTCTTGACTCTTTGAGTCATTTTCTTCTTCCTTGGGGGAGCTAGAGAGACACATTGCCACTCTTTTATTCTATATGACGAATATTTTTCTCCTTTTCTCATCATTCCAAGCCTTTCAACATTGTTTTATTGAATCCTTTCAACCTTTACTTTTCTTTTGACATGCTTCTTTTTTGCTTTTCATCCTTTTCTTTGCCTTTCCTTTTCATCCATTCTTTTTGTTCTTTGAACCTTTCATCATCTTGAACTTCCTTGTCTCTCCCCCAAACTTATGTTCTTGCATATTGTTCATCATGAATGCTAAGGAAAGATTGGGTGCCAAGAGAGGGTCATTATACAAACGGATGAAGGCTTGTAATGTGATTATTGAATGAAAAAGGATTAGGCTCAAAGGGGTTGACTAAGGATATCATAATGGTAGGCTATGGAAGTTTTCAAAGTTCAAATGGGACCAAGGAGAGCCACTAATCACTTCTCCAGTCGAGCTACACTTAGAATTTCGCCTAGAAAAACATTCGGGGCAAGTTCTAGACTTGTTGGCACGTGACTTGGACTTGCAACTCAAAACCTCACCTCTCAAGCTACCGGATTGTTAAAGAGAATAGAGTTGAGGGCCCACAACAACCCTGGCTAGGATTGAAGATCACATATAGCTAACAGAAACCACTTGATGATAGTTTTAGTCAACTCAAGATTCTAAAGGTCACACCTAGATCTAATATCGTCAAGAAACTTGTCTCTAACCATGAGGTCGAAGGTAAATGTGTTAGTGCCAAGTGAATCTTATTTGAGTCACTTTTATTCATTACTACTATATATAAGAAAAAAACAGACTCAATCTCTTAATAAGGTTTTCACGCCATCCATCATCGGGAAGAGCCACCCTGTTCACACAAATTACACCTTTGGAAAGAACCATGACATTAATAAAACCAAAGGCTTATTGATCACAAAAAAATGTAGAAAGAAGCTACAAATTTAAAAAGAAGCTACTAAATGAAATAAGAAGCTACAAACTTATAAAGTAAAATGCGGAAAGTAGAATGAATATGTACAATAGGGGAGTGAAACGAATATACACAAAATGGGGATGAATATATACATGGAATGGTAAAGTTATATACATACCAAAAGTGAAAAATAACGAAAATAAAAATACGATAAGTAAAAACATAAAGAAAAATAGTATCAAAGTTATTACAAACCATCAAAATCATCATATCCAAATAAGGCCCCCCCCCCCCCCCCCAAATTATAATTAGCATTGTCATCAATGCTAAAAGCAAAAATAGAATAGGGGAGGGATAGAGAGTAAAGAGAACTCCCTATGAGGCCCCTGTCTGCATGCGATCACTGGTGGGGTCCTGTGGCTGTCCAGACTCATCACCCCCTCGAGGTCCTCCAGCTCAATCTCCAAGTCCTCTGTCTGGGGTATCACCACTCTCCTCACCGGCTCTCTTTCAGCCTCCTGCTCTAGTATCTGTGCTGGCTGAGCTTTTTGTGTCGCAGGGGCAGCTTCTCAAATAAGGAGATCTAGAGGAATGTCGCCAACGAGAGTGAGTTTCGCCACCTTATTCATCAACTTTTCTTGACCCTTCTTCACTTTCCTCACTTGTTTACCAAACTCCTTGATTACCTTCTCATGCGCACCCAGAGACTCCAGAATCTTCTTTTGGTTGTCAAGAATACTCTTCAATGATTCCTCTACTGATGGAGGCATTTGGAGCTGTGCTGGAACTGTCCGAGTTGCTACTACACTGGATAAGGCAAATAGCTTTGATGTAGCTACCTGCACCCAGTTGTTGATGCCGGGCAAAGTCTGATTAATCCTCAGAGAAGTCTGAGGGTATGCTGATGAAGAAGGCACTGATGGTGGGATGGAAGTAGATGGCACGGAGGGTGGATGTGGCATGGCAACAGATGACCCCTCGGTAGTGGAAGGCTCGGACCCAGTGGCCACTACCCCTGGTTCTTCAGACTGACCAGTGGAGGTGGTGGTTGTTCCCTTGGACTTGGGGTTGTCTGGAACCTGAAGGCTGTACCAGGAAAATGTCCTTTTTTGCTTCAATTTGGTGTCAAAGTCCCTCCCTTCTACTCCCTGGTCCTCTAAGAACATGGTGAGGAAGTTTGGGAAAGGATACGATCTTTCATCCTTGCCAATAGCTCTGGTAATAACTCTGACCATAATGTTCCCCACATTTATTGGGAACCCCGCTATGATAGCAGCCACAATAATCTCCTGGGAGACCGATATATCGCTGTCATGCTGAGTAGGTTCTATCCGGTTGCACACAAAAAGTGGACCACCCCTTTGCGTCAAATCTTAGAGTGTTCCTAAAGATTGGAACCCCCGGTGTAAGCTAAGCTGGAGTAGTCCCAGGAATTGCTATCACCGATGCAAGCCATTGGCGGGCTAATTCAACCAAAGTCACCTTCTCCAGATAGAGCGACTCATCCTCATCATTGAACACATCATAATCATTTAAAGACTTTCCATTAAACATAATTTTCCGCTTCCGGACCTTGGTCAAATATGTGCCCTTTTTGATGTGGGCGACATTTGCATAGAACTCTTTGACCAAATACTCATTGGCTTCTGGTAGATTGATGGTGAATAACTTCCACCCCACTCTTTCATTGAACTGTCTCTTGACGTTGGGGTTGTGGGGTAGAATATCTCTCTCAATGAAGTCCCTCTCAAGTGTGAGTGACCTTTGAGGACACCATTCCCGGAACTTGTGGGGTAGAATATCTCTCCCAATGAAGTCCCTCTCAAGTGTGAGTGACCTTTGAGGACACCATTCCCGGAACTTGTGGTAGGCCTTCGCACTGACGAAGTGATTTTGTCATACCGCTGGGTTCCTTGATCTCAACAAACCCCCAGCCCGGGTGTCACCACCTCTCCGGTCATCCGTGACATCTATGATGACCCAAAGGGTCATTTTACGAATTAAGACTCCATTCAGGCTCATTAGCCTTAAAAATATTAATTTTAATTACCTTGATTTGTGTGCGTAATCCGGGCGTGAAACTGGAAAGCTTTTATGTGAAAATAGGAGACATAGTAATTTTGGAATTTAAAATTTAGTTTTAGTTGACTTTGGTCCATAGTTTGAGCAAATGGACCTGGATCTATGTACCAACAATCCCGAGGGGTCCGCAGTAACATATGGGACTTTGGCGTATTCCCGGAATTGAATTCCGAGGTCCCTAGCGCTAGAAATCAATTTTTAAAGAAAATTATTTTGCTAGATTTTTAATGAAATAAAGAAATGAATTAATGTTTGAAATGATTGGTATCGGGCTCGTATTTTTGTTTCGGAGCTCGATATAGTTTTTTTATGATATTTAAGTCTTAACTGTGAAATTTGGTAAGATTCGGAGTTGATTTGACGTGATTCGGATGTCCGGTCGAGAAATAGTGAAATTTAAGCATTCTTGAGAAACATCTTGAGTTTTGAGGTTAAATTCATAGTTTTAGATGTTATTTTCATGATTTGATAGAACGAGAAAGTCTGTACGATGTTTTTAGACTTACGTGCATGTTTGGCTTAGAGCCCCAAGGGCTCGGGTGAGTTTCAGGTAGGCTTCGGGATGTTTTGAACTTGTAAAAGTTTGATGTTTTGCTACTACTGGTGCACTGGTGCGTTCCTCTTCACGATCGCGAAGATTCTCCCGTGATCGCGTAGAGTAAAATGTATTGGGGGTCATTTTTTTCTTCGTGAACGCGAAGTCTTGGCTGCAAACGCGAAGCATTGGTAAGATACCCTTCGCGAACGTGTGCTGACTTATGCGAACGCGATGAGTTGTGGGCCTGGGAAGGGAGCCTCGATTTGTTCTACGCAAACGCGACCACTGGGACGGGATTGCGATGGTCATCAGGTCGCAAAGCATCGCGAACGCTTTCGATTCCTCGCGAACGCGAAGGCCATTGGGTCGTATTTCTCCACGATCGCGACAGGCCCATCGCGAATGCGATGAAGGCCTGTCCGGTGACTTAGAAACGTAATTAAAACGGGCAGCAACTATTTTTCTCATATTTTCAAATTAAAAAGACCTAGAGGCGATTTTCAACCCACAAGTTCATCCCCAAGGTGTTGGTAAACGATTCTAAACTCTTGTCTTTCAATTACCCAATGTTTTTCATCACTTTTCAATAAAAAATTAAGAGTTTTCATGGTAGAAATTGGGGGTTCGGGTAGAATTAGGGAATTTTGTAAAAATTAAATTTTGACCTCGAATTATGGTCGGATTTCGAAACTAATTGCATATTCGGGCTCGGGGGTTAATGGGTAAACGAAATTCGGTCCGAACCCCGAGATTGGACCAAGCAGGCCCGGGGTCGGTTTTTAACTTTCTTTTTAGAAAACTTAGGAAAACTAATAATTTTTCAGTAAATTTAGTTCCACTAGCATAAATTAATGATATTAAACTAATTATGATTAGATTCGAGTGGGATAAGGCAAATTCTAAAGGAAAAGCTGTAATTGAGCAGTGAGTGGCCTGCGAATTTGAGGTAAGAGCTTGATTTAACCTTGACTTGAGAGAATAGGAATCCCCAACTTAAATGCTATGTGAATTTGCATGTGTGTGGTGTATAGGTGAGGTGATGAGTATCTATGCACCACCAAATTATTTGTTGAACATGATCCCTTCATTACGTCCATTTTATTTGATTCCTAGCTTAAATTGTTTTATGATCATTGATGCCTCTCTAATTATTTTGTTGTTAAGTATTTTTCCAAGTATTTTGGAAGTGTTGGTTGTTCCCTTGGTTTCATTGTTATACATAAAGATTGAATTGGATGATATTGTTTTACGAAGCATACATATTCCGGTTGGTTTTATTGTGAAATGATAATTTATGAAGTTCATGAGTTGTACATCTTTCTGTATACAATTGTTGAGACAAAAATATTGTGAAAGGTTTTGACTTGAATTGTGAAAATTTGTATAAATAAAGTTATGTAATTGTCTGGTAGGAGTGGGTTGCACGCCGCAACAAGGAGTGATAAGGGTGGACAAGTGGGATCGGGTTGCATGCCGCAA
>ML377251.1:0-10453 GCA_005239525.1 Nicotiana knightiana | reverse complement strand
GTCCGGCCTGGACCATGGATGGCGATAATACAGGCACGACTGGCTGAATTCCAGTTTAATTGCCATAAAATGCCAAAAAATTTAACTTGATCATTTCGAAGTTTTGGTTATGGTTCCTAGGGTCATATTTGATGTCCTTTACAAATATCATGCGATTCGATACCGGCTACGTACCACGGTGTCCGGCCTGGACCATGGCAGGCGATAATAAAGGCACGACTTGGCGGAATTCCAGTTTAATTGCCATAAAATGCCAAAAAATGTAACTTGATCATTTCAATGTTTTGGTTATGGTTATTTGGGTCTTATTTGATGTCTCAGACAAATATCATGCGATTCGGTACCGGCTACGTACCACGGCATCCGACCTGGACCATGGCAGGCGATAATAAAGGCACGACTTGGCGGAATTCCAGTTTAATTGCCATAAAATGCCAAAAAATGTAACTTGATCATTTCGAAGAGTAGATTATGGTTCCTTGGGTTGTATTTGATGTCCCGGAAAAATATCATACGATCCGGTACTGGCTCCATACAAAGGCGTCCGGCCTGGATCATGGATGGCGATAATACAGGCACGACAGGCAAAATTCCAGTTTAATTTCCATAAAATGCCAAAAAATGTAACTTGATAATTTCGAAGCATTCGTTATGGTTCCTTGAGTCATATTTAATGTCCCGGACATATATTATGCGACCCGGTACCGGCTCCGTACCAAGGCGTCCGGCCTGGACCATGGCAGGCGATAATATAGGCCCGACTGGCAGAATTCCAGTTTAATTTCCGTAAAATGCCAAAAAATGTAACTTGATCATTTCGAAGCGTTGGTTATGGTTTCTTGGGTCATATTTGATATCCCGGAACAAATATCATGCGATCCGATACCGGCTCTGTACCAAGGAGTCCGGTGTGGACGATGGCAGGAGATAATACATGCACGACTGACGGAATTCTNTCATTTCGAAGAGTTGGTTATGGTTCCTCTGGTTGTATTTGATGTCCCGGAAAAATATCATGCGATCCGGTGCCGGCTCCATACCAAGGCGTCCGGCCTGGACCATGGATGGCGATAATACAGGCACGACTCGTGAAATTCCAGTTTAATTTCCATAAAATACATAAAAATGTAACTTGATCATTTTGAAGCGTTGTTTATGGTTCCTTAGGTCATATTTAATGTCCCGGAAAAATATCATGCGACCCGGTACTGATTCCGTACCAAGGCGTCCGGCCTGGACAATGGCAGGCGATAATACATGCACGACTGACGGAAATCCAGTTTAATTGCCATAAAATGCCAAAAAATGTAACTTGATCATTTCAAAGCGTTGGTTATGGTTCTGTGGGTCGTATTTGATGTCCAGGAGAAATATCATGTGATCCGGTACCAGCTCCGTAACAAGGCGTCCGGCCTGAACCATGGCAGGCGATAATACAGGCACGAGTAGCGGAATTCTAGTTTAATTACCATAAAATGCCTAAAAATGTAACTTGATCATTTCGAAGCATTGGTTATGGTTCCTTGGTCATATTTAATATCCCGGACAAATATCATGAGACCCAGTACCATCTCCGTACCAAGCCACCCGGCCTGGACCATGGCAAGCGATAATATAGGCACGACTGGCGGAATTCTAGTTTAATTACCATAAAATGCCTAAAAATGTAACTTGATCATTTCGAAGCATTGGTTATGGTTCCTTGGGTCATATTTCATATCCTGGACAAATATCATGTGACCCGGTACCGGCTCCGTACCAAGGCGAAGGCCTGGACCATGGAAGGCAATAATACAGGCACGACTGTCGGAATTCTAGTTTAATTGTCATAAAATGCCAAAAAATGTAACTTGCTCAATTCAAAGTGTTGTTTATGGTTCCTTGGGTCATATTTGTTATCCCTGACAAATATCATGCGATCCGGTACTGGCTCCGTACCAAGGCGTCCGGCCTGGACCATGGCAGGCGATAATACATGCACGACTGACGGAATTCCAGTTTAATTACCATAAAATGCCAAAAAATGTAACTTGATCATTGCGAAGCGTTGGTTATGGTTCCTTGGGTCGTATTTGATGTCCCGGACACATATCATTAGATCCGGTACCGGCTCCATAACAAGGCATCTGGCCTGGACCATGGCAGACGATAATACATGCACGACTGCCGGAATTCCAGTTTAATTGCCATAAAATGCCAAAAAATGTAATTCGATCATCTCGAAGCGTTGGTTATGGGTCCTTGGGTTGTATTTTATGTCCTAGAGAAATATCATGCGATCCGGTAACAGTTTCGTACCAAGGCGTCCGGCCTGGACCATGGCAGGCGATAATATAGGCACGACTAGTGGAATTCCAGTTTAATTGCCATAAAATACCAAAAAATCTAACTTGATCATTTCGAAGTGTTGGTGATGGTTCCTTGGATCGTATTTGATGTCCTGGATATATATCATGTGATCCGGTACCAGCTCCGTACCAAGGCGTCCGGCCTAGACTATGGCAGGCAATAATACGGGCACGACTCGCGGAATTCCAGTTTAGTAGCCATAAAATTCCAAAAAATGTAACTTGATCATTTCGAATCGTTGGTTATGAATCCTTGGTTTGTATTTGATTTCTCGGACAAATATAATGTGATTCGGTACCAGCTACGTACCAACGCGTCCGGCCTGGACCATGGAAGGCGATAATGCAGGAACGACTTGGCGGAATTCCAGTTTAATTGCCATAGAATTCCAAAAAATGTAACTTGATCATTTGGAAGCGTTGGTTATGGTTCCTTGGGTCATATTTAATGTCACAGACAAATATCATGCGACCCGGTACCGGCTCCATACCAAGGCGTCCGGCCTGGACCATGGCGGCCGATAATACAGGCACGACTGGCGGCATTCCAATTTAATTGCCATAAAATGCCAAAAAATGTAAGTTGATCATTTCAAAGCGTTGGTTATGGTTCCTTGGGTGATATTTGATATCTCGGACAAATATCATGTGATCTGGTACCGACTCCGTATCAAGGCGTCTGGCCTGGACCATGGCAGGAGATTATACATGCACGACTGACGGAATTCCAGTTTAATTGCCATAAAACGCCAAAAAATATAACTTGATCATTTCAAAGCGTTGGTTATGGTTATGTGGATCGTATTTGATGTCTTAGAGAAATATCATGCGATCCGGTACCATCTATGTACCAAGGCGTCCAGCCTGGACCATGGCAGGCGATAATAGATGCACGACCGTCGGAATTCCAGTTTAATTGCCATAAAATGCCGAAAAATGTAACTTGATCATTTCAAAGCGGTTGTTATGGTTCTTTGGGTCGTATATTATGTCCTAGAGAAATATCATGCGATCCAGTACTGTCTTTTTACAAGGGCGTCCGGCCTGGACCATGGCAGGCGATAATTGAGGCACGACTTGCGGAATTCCTGTTTAATCGCCATAAAATGCAGAAAAATGTAACTTGATCATTTCAAAGCGGTTGTTATGGTTCTTTGGGTCGTATATTATGTCCTAGAGAAATATCATGCGATCCAGTACTGTCTTTTTACAAGGGCGTCCGGCCTGGACCATGGCAGGCGATAATTGAGGCACGACTTGCGGAATTCCTGTTTAATCGCCATAAAATGCAGAAAAATGTAACTTGATCATTTCGAAGCATTGGTTTTGGTTTCTTGGGTCGTATTTGATGTCCAGGACAAATATCATGCGATCCGGTACCGGCACCGTACAAAGGCATCCGGCCTGGACCATGGCAGGCGCTAATGACGACACGACTGGCGGAATTCAAGTTCAATTTCCATAAAATGCCAAAAAATTTAACTTACTCATTTCGAAGCATTGGTTATGGTTACTTGGGTCATATTTAATGTCACGGAAAAACATCATGTGATCCGGTACCGGCTCCGTACCAAGGCGTCCGGCCTGGACCATGGTAGGCGATAATACATGCACGACTGACGAAATTCCAGTTTAATTGCCATAAAATGCCAAAAAATGTAACTTGATCATTTAAAAGTGTTGGTTATGGTTCTGTGGGTCGTATTCGATGTCCTGGATAAATATCATGTGATCCGGTACCGTCTCTGTGCCAAGGCGTCCGACATGGACCATGGCAGGCGATAAAAGATGCACGACTGTCGGAATTCCAGTTTAATTGCCATAAAATGCCAAAAAATGTAACTTGATCATTTAAAAGTGTTGGTTATGGTTCTGTGGGTCGTATTTGATGTCCTGGATAAATATCATGTGATCCGGTACCGTCTCTGTGCCAAGGCGTCCGACATGGACCATGGCAGGCGATAAAAGATGCACGACTGTCGGAATTCCAGTTTAATTGCCATAAAATGCCAAAATATGTAACTTGATCATTTCAAAGCGTTGGTTATGGTTTTTTGGGTCATATTTGATGTCCTGGAGAAATATCATGCGATCCGGTACTGTCTTTGTACCAAGGCGTCCATCCTGGGCCATGGTAGGCGATAATAGAGGCACGACTGGCGGAATTCCTGTTTAATCGCCATAAAATGCTGAAAAATGTAACTTGATCATTTCTACGCGTTCGTTATGGTTCCTTGGGTCGTATTAGATGTCCAGGACAAATATCATGCGATCCAATACCGGCTTCGTACCAAGGCATCCGGCCTGGACCATGGCAGGCGCTAATACAGGCACGACTGGCGGAATTCATGTTTAATTGCCATAAAATGCCAAAAAATGTAACTTGATTATTTCGAAGAGTTTGTTATGGTTCCTTTGGTTGTATTTGATGTCCCGAAAAAATATCATGCGATCAGATACCGGCTCCGTACCAAGGCGACCGGCCTGGACCATGGTAGGCGATAATACATGCACGACTGGCGGAATTCCAATTTAATTGCCATATAATGCCAAAAAATGTAACTTGATTATTTCGAAGAGTTTGTTATGGTTCCTTTGGTTGTATTTGATGTCCCGAAAAAATATCATGCGATCCAGTACCGGCTCCGTACCAAGTAGTGCGACCTAGACCACGGCAGGCGATAATACAGGTATGACTGGCGCAATTCCATTTTAATTGCCATAAAATGCAAAAAAATGTAACTTGATCATTTCGAAGTTTTGGTTATGGTTCCTTGGGTCATGTTTAATGTCCCAGAAAAATATCATGTGACCCGGTACCGGCTCCGTACCAGGGCATCCGGCCTGGACCATGGCAGGCGATAATACATGCACGACTGGCGGAATTCCAATTTAATTGCCATATAATGCCAAAAAATGTAACTTGATCATTTCGAAGAGTTGGTTATGGTTCCTTTGGTTGTATTTGATGTCCCGAAAAAATATCATGCGATCCGGTACCGACTCCATACCAAGGCGTCCTGCCTGGACCATGGATGGCGATAATACAGGCACCACTAGCGGAATTCCAGTGTAATTTCCATAGAAAGCCAAAAAATGTAACTTGATCATTTCGAAGCATTGGTTATGGTTACTTGGGTAATATTTGATATCCCGGAAAAATATCAAGTGATCCGGTACTGGCTCCGTACCAAGGCATCCGGCCTGGACCATGGCAGGCAATAATACAAGCACGATTTGGCGGAATTCCAGTCTAATTGCCATAAAATGCCAAAAAATGTAACTTGATCATTTCGAAGAGTTGGTTATGGTTCCTCTGGTTGTATTTTATGTCCCGTAAAAATATCATGCGATCCAGTGCCAGTTCCATACCAAGGCGTCCGGCCTGGACCATGGGTGGCGATAATACATGCACGATTGGCGAAATTCCAGTTTAATTTCCATAAAATGCCAAAAAATATAACTTGATCATTTAGAAACGTTGGTTATGGTTCCTTTGGTCATATTTAATTTCCCGGACAAATATCATGTGACCCGGTACCGGCTCCGTACCAAGGCGTCCTGCCTGGACCATGGCAGGCGATAATACAGGCACAACTGGCGAAATTCCAGTTTAATTGCCATAAAATACCAAAAAATGTAAATTGATCATTTCGAAGCGTTGGTTATGGTTTCTTGGGTCATATTTGATATCCCGAACAAATATCATGTGATCCGGTACCGGCTCCGTACCAAGGCGTCTGGCATGGACCATAGCAGGCGATAATACAAGCACGATTGACGGAATTCTAGGTTAATTTCCATAAAATGCCAAAAAATGTATCTTGATCATTTCAAAGCGTTGGTTATGGTTCTATGGATCGTATTTGATGTCCTGGGGAAATATCATGCGATCTGGTACCTTCTCTATACCAAGGCGTCTGTCCTTGACCATGGCAGGCGATAATACATGCACGACTGTCGGAATTCAGTTTAATTGCCATAAAATGCCAAAAAATATAACTTGATCATTTCTAAGCAATGGTTATTGTTCTGTGGGTCGTATTTGATGTCCTGGAGAAATATCATGCGATCCGGTACCGTCTCTGTACCAAGGCGTCTGGCCTGGACCATGGCAGGCGATAATAAAGGCACGACTGGCGGAATTCCAGTTTAATATCCATAAAAAGCCAAAAAAAGTAACTTGATCATTTAGAATCGTTGGTCATGGTTACTTGGGTCGTATTTGATGTCCAGGACAAATATCATGCGATCCGGTACCGGCTCCGTACCAAGGCGTCTGGCCTGGACCATGGCAGGCAATAATACATGCACGACAGGCGGAATTCTAGTTTAATTGCCATAAAATGCCAAAAAATGTAACTTGATCATTTCGAAGCATTGGTTATGAATCCTTGGGTTGTATTTGATTTCCCGGACAAATATCATGCGATTCGGTACCGGCTACGTACCAACGTGTCCGGCCTGGACCATGGAAGGCGATAATGCAGGCACGACTTGGCGGAATCCTAGTTTAATTGCCAAAAAATTTCAAAAAATGTAACTTGATCCTTTTGAAGAGTTGGTTATGGTTTCTTGGGTTGTATTTGATGTTATGAACAAATATCATGCTATCCGGTACCGGATCCATACCAAGGCGTCCGACCTGGACCATGGATGGAGATAATACAGGCACGACTGGCTGAATTCACGTTTAATTGCCATAAAATGCCAAAAAATGTAACTTGATCATTTCAAAGTTTTGGTTATGGTTCCTAGGGTCATATTTGATGTCCAGGACAAATATCATGCTATTCGGTACCGTCTACGTACCACGACGTCCGGCCTGGACTNCAAGGCGTCCGGCCAGGACCATGGATGGCGATAATACAGGCACAAGTGGCGAAATTCCAGTTTAATTTCCATAAAATGTCAAAAAATGTAACTTGCTCATTTCGAAGCGTTGGTTATGGTTCCTTGGGTCATATTTTTTGATATCTCGGACAAATATCATGTTATCTGGTACCAGCTCCGTACCAAGGCGTCCGGCCTGGACCATTGTAGGCGATAATACATGCACGACTGACAAAATTCCAGTTTAATTGCCATAAAATGCCAAAAATTGTAACTTGATCATTTCAAAGCGTTGGTTATGGTTCTGTAGGTCTTATTTGATGTCCTGGAGAAATATCATGCGATCCGGTACCGTCTCTGTACCAAGGCGTCCGGCCTGGACCATGGAAGGCGATAATACATGCACGATTGTCGGAATTCCAGTTTAATTTCCATAAAATGCCAAAAATGTAACTTTATCATTTCAATGCGTTGGTTATGGGTCGTATTTGATGTCCTGGAGAATTATCATGTGATCCGGTACTGTCTTTGTACCAAGGCGTCCGGCCTGGACAATAGTAGGCGATAATAGAGGCACGACTGGCGGAATTCCAGTTTAATTGCCATAAAATGCAGAAAAATGTAACTTGATCATTTCGAAGTGTTGGTTATGGTTCCTTGGGTCGAATTTGATGTCCCGAAAAATATCATGTGATCCGGTACCGGCTCCGTACCAAGGATTGTGACCTGGACCATGGCAGGCGATAATACAGGCATGACTGGCGCAATTCCATTTTAATTGCCATAAAATGCAAAAAAATGTAACTTGATCATTTCGTAGTTTTGGTTATGGTTCCTTGGGTTATATTTAATTTCCCAGACAAATATCATGTGACCCGGTACCGGCTCCGTACCAGGGCGTCCGCAGGCGATAATACATGCACGACTGGCGGAATTCCAGTTTAATTGCCATATAATGCCAAAAAATGTAAGTTGATCATTTCGAAGAGTTGGTTATGGTTCCTTTGGTTGTATTTGATGTCCCGTAAAAATATCATGCGATCCGGTACCGACTCCATACCAAGGCGTCCTGCCAGGACCATGGATGGCGATAATACAGGCACCACTGGCGGAATTCCAGTGTAATTTCCATAGAAAGCCAAAAAATGTAACTTGATCATTTCGAAGCATTGGTTATGGTTCCTTGGGTAATATTTGATATCCCAGACAAATATCAAGTGATCCGGTACTAGCTCCGTACCAAGGCGTCCGGCCTGGACCATGGCGGGCAATAATACAAGCACGACTTGGCGGAATTCCAGTTTAATTGCCATAAAATGCCAAAAAATGTAACTTGATCATTTCGAAGAGTTGTTTATGGTTCCTCTGGTTGTATTTTATGTCCTTGAAAAATATCATGCGATCCGGTGCCAGTTCCATACCAAGGCGTCCGGCCTGGACCATGGGTGGCGATAATACATGCACGATTGGCGAAATTCCAGTTTAATCTCCAAAAAATGCCAAAAAATATAACTTGATCATTCCGAAACGTTGGTTATGGTTCCTTTGGTCATATTTAGTTTCCCGGACAAATATCATGTGACCCGGTACCGGCTTCGTACCAAGGCATCCGTCCTGGACCATGGCAGGCGATAATACAAGCACGATTGACGGAATTATAGGTTAATTTCCATAAAATGCCAAAAAATGCAACTTAATCATTTCAAAGCGTTGGTTATGGTTTCTTGGGTCATATTTGATATCCCGGACAAATATCATGCAATCCGGTACCGGCTCCGTACCAAGGCCTCCGGCGTGGACCATGGCAGGCGATAATACAAGCACGATTGACGGAATTATAGGTTAATTTCCATAAAATGCCAAAAAATGTAACTTAATCATTTCAAAGCGTTGGTTATGGTTCTATGGGTCGTATTTGATGTCCTGGGGAAATATCATGCGATCTGGTACCGTCTCTATATCAAGGCGTCCGCCCTTGACCATGGCAGGCGATAATACATGCACGACTGTCGGAATTCAGTTTAATTACCATAAAATGCCAAAACATATAACTTGATCATTTTAAAGCATTGGTTATGGTTCTGTGGGTCGTATTTGATGTCCTGGAGAAATATCATGCGATCCAGTACCGTCTCTGTACCAAGGCGTCCGGTCTGGACCATGGCAGGCGATAATAAAGGCACGACTGGCGGAATTCCAGTTTAATATCCATAAAATGCCAAAAAAGTAACTTGATCATTTTGAATCGTTGGTCATGGTTACTTGGGTCGTATTTGATGTCCAGGACAAATATCATGCGATTGGGTACTGGCTCCGTACCAAGGCGTCCGGCCTGGACCATGGCAGGCAATAATACAGGCACGGCTGGCGGAATTCCAGTTAAATTTCCATAAAATTCATAAAAATGTAACTTGATCATTTCGAAGCGTTGGTTATGAATACTTGGATTGTATTTGATTTCCCGGACAAATATCATGCGATTCGGTACCGGCTACGTACCAACGTGTCCGGCCTGGACCATGGAAGGCGATAATGCAGGCACGACTTGGCGGAATTCTAGTTTAATTGCCATAAAATTTCAAAAAATGTAACTTGATCCTTTTGAAGAGTTGGTTATGGTTTATTGGGTTGTATTTGATGTTATGAAAAAATATCATGCTATCTGGTACCAGATCCATACCAAGGCGTCCGACCTGGACCATGGATGGAGATAATACAGGCACGACTAGCTGAATTCCAGTTTAATTGCCATAAAATGCCAAAAAATGTAACTTGATCCTTTTGAAGAGTTGGTTATGGTTTATTGGGTTGTATTTGATGTCCCAAAAAAATATCTTGCGATCCGGTACCGGCTCCATACCAAGGCGTCCGGCCTGGAACATGGATGGCGATAATACAGGCACGACTGGCGAAATTCCAGTTCAATTTCCATAAAATGTCAAAAAATGTAACTTGCTCATTTCGAAGAGTTGGTTATGGTTCCTTGGGTCATATTTTTTGATATCTCGGACAAATATCATGTGATCCGGTACCGGCTCCGTACCAAGGCANTTATCATTTCAATGCGTTGGTTATGGTTCTGTGGGTCGTATTTGATGTCCTGGAGAAATATCATGCGATCCGGTACGGTCTTTGTACCAAGGCGTCCGACCTGGACAATGGTAGGCAATAATAGAGGCACGACTGGCGGAATTCCAGTTTAATTGCCCTAAAATGCAGAAAAATGTAACTTGATCATTTCGAAGCGTTGGTTATGGTTCCTTGGGTCGTAT
>ML377249.1:33170-70059 GCA_005239525.1 Nicotiana knightiana | reverse complement strand
GGTAATATCATAATCCTTCAACAACTCCAACCACCTCCTCTGCCGCAAATTCAACTCCTTTTGTTTGAACAAGTATTGAAGACTCTTATGATCCGTGAACACCTCACACGCCACACCATACAGATAGTGCCTCCAAATCATGCACTGGATAGTTTTTCTCATGAATATTCAACTGCCTCGAAGCATAAGCAATGACCTTTCCATCCTGCATTAACACTGCACCAAGCCCAATACGGGAAGCATCGTAATAGACTGTATAAGGCCCTGAACCCGTGGGCAAAACCAATACCAATGTCGTAGTCAGAGCTGTCTTGAGCCTCTAAAAGCTTGCCTCACACTCGTCCGACCATCTGAACTGGTCACCCTTCTGGCTCAACCTGGTTATCGGGGCTGGAATAGATGAGAACCCCTCCACGAACCGACGATAGTAGCCTGCCAATCCCAAGAAACTCCGAATCTCTGTAGCTGATGCTGGTCTAGGCTAGTTCTTGACTGCCTCAATCTTCTTCGAGTCAACCTGAATGCCTCTGCTGATACGACATGACCCAGGAATGTAACTGAACTCAACCAAAACTCACACTTCGAAAACTTTGCATATAGCTGACTATCCTTCAGAGTTTGAAGAACTACTCTGAGATGCTGCTCGTGCTCTTCCTGACTGCGGGAGTATATCAATATATCATCAATGAAGACTATAACAAATGAGTCCAAATAAGGCCTGAAAACTCGGTACATTAACTCCATAAAAGCAGCAGGGGAATTCGTCAGCCCAAATGACATCACCAAGAACTCACAATGCCCATAACGAGTGCGAAAAGCTGTCTTAGGGACATCAGACGCGCTAATCCTCAGCTGATGGTAATCAGATCTCAAGTCAATCTTGGAAAACACTGAAGCACCCTGAAGTTGGTCGAATAAATCATCAATCCTCGATAAAGGGTACTTGTTCTTAATAGTAACTTTATTCAACTGTCGGTAGTCAATACACATCCTCATCGAGCCATACTTCTTCTTGACAAACAATACTGGAGCACCCCAAGGAGAGACACTAGGTCTAATGAAGCCTTTATCCAACAAACCCTGCAACTGATCTTTCAACTCCTTCAACTCTGGCACGATATGGCAGAGTAGAAATAGGTTGGGTGCCCTGAGCTTACTCAATACAAAAATCAATATCCCTGTCGGGTGGCATACCTTGCAGATCAGCAGGGAAAACCTCTGGAAAGTCACGAACCACTGGCACCGACTCCAGGGAAGGAACCTCGGCGCTAGAATCACGAATATAGGCCAGATAGGCCAAACAACCCTTCTCGACCATGCGCCGAGCCTTCATATAAGAAATGACTCTACCAGAAGAACGACTAGGAGTCCCCTTCCACTCCAAACGAGGCACCCCTGGCAAAGCCAAGGTCACTGTCTTGGCATGAGTCCAGAATAGCATGATAGGGGGATAACCAATCCATCCCCAATATAACATCGAAGTCAACCGTATACATAAGCAAAATATCAACCTGAGTCTCCAGACCACCAATGACTACTAAGAAAGCACGGTAGACTCGATCTACCGCTATAGAATCACCCACCGGTGTAGACACATGCACAGCAGTACCCAAGGAATCACGAGGCATACTCAAATATGGGGAAAAATATGAAGACATATAGGAGAATGTAGAACCCGGATCAAATAACATCGAAGCCTCTCGACTGCAAACTGAAATCGTACCAGTAACAACTGCATCAGAAGCCTCAGCATCAGGCCTGGCAGGAAAAGCATAGCACCGGGGCTGAGCCCCTCCGGTCTGAACATCTCTAGGTCGACCTACTGCAGGCTGACCTCTACCTCTCATGACCTGTCCTCCATCTTTATGAGTCTGACCTCCACCTCTGGCACCTCGACCTCCACCCTAGCTGGCTGAGGGGGTGGGGGTGCACCTGGTGCGGGAATCATAGAACGAGAGCCCTGATGCTGAGAACTACCAGAAGGTCAAGAGCAATACTTAGCAATGTGCCCTGGATCACCACAAGAGTAACAAGCCCTCTATTGTTGAGGCTGCTGGCCCTGAAACTGTCCATGTCGACCAGAATAACCACCCTGGAAGCTCTGAAGCGGCGGTGCACTGATAGGGGCTGATGGTGCACTGTAGGATACCTGAAGCACCGACTGGAATAGCCTAGGAGGATGACCTCTGCCAAAAAAACCTCTGCCTCCAGATGAGGCACTACTGAACTGACAAGAATAGCGAGGTCTCTTGTCAGACCCCTGATCACTACCCTGTGATAAGACCATCTCAATACGCTTGGCCGCATTGACCGCCTCCTGGAACGAAATATTAGTACCTGCCTCTCTGGCCATCTGGAGTTTATAGGCCGAGCTAGACCCTCAATAAACCTCCTCACCCTCTCACGATCAGTGGGGAGTATCATGATAGCATGTCGGGCCAAAGTAATGAACCTGTCTCATACTGTGTAACAATCATAGATCCTTGTTAGAGGCCCTCAAACTACCTCCGAAGACCCTCCCTCTGAATAACTGGTAGAAACTTCTCCATGAACAACTCGGAGAACTGAGCCCAAGTCAATGGTGCAGACCCAGCTGGCCTGGTCAAGCAATAGTCTCTCCACCAAGTCTTGGCGGTACCCGAAAGACGGAATGTAGCAAAATCAACTCCATTGGACTCCACAATGCCCATGTTCCGAAGAACCTCATAGCAACTGTCCAAGAAATCCTGAGGATCCTCTGATGATGCACCAGTAAATGTAGCAGAAAATAACTTGATGAACCGATCAAACCTCCACAAAGCATCGAAAGATATGGCTGCCCTCTCAACTGCCTGAGCCACAAAACCCGGCGAAGTTGCTCCAGCTGCCTGAGGTGCTGGAGTCTGGAACTGAGGAGCTAGCTACTCTAGTTTGCGGGTAGCAGGAGTCTGGGTCCCTCCCCCAGCCTAGGAGACGGCTGGTGTAGTAGGAAAAAGAGCCATCCTGAACCACGCTCTCTATAAGGCCCACTAAACGGACCAAAGCGTCCTGAAGAACCAGGGTGGCAATGACCCCTCTGGGACCTGAGCTGGTCCAACTGGAACTACCTGCCTCGGCCCCTCATAGGAGCTGCAACAGGAGGATCGCGTTGCTGATCAGCAGATGAGGAAGCACGCGTTCTCGCCATCTACGAGATAGTAGAATAGAAAATCAGTTAGCATTTAGAATTCAAACCGCACGACTGAGAAGAAGAAATGTGAAGTTATTCCTAACCTTGCAGCCTCTGGGAATAAGTACAGACGTCTCTGTACTGATCCCTCAGACTGTACAAGTTTGTCCGTGAATTGTGAGACCTAAGAAACCTAGCGCTCTAATACCAACTTGTCACGCCCCGAAATCCCACCATCGGGTCGTGATGGAATCTAACATTGAACCCGTTAGACAAGCCAACGTGTATAGATAAACTAGCATATTAACATCAATTTAATAGGATAAACTAAACGGTTCACAATTTAACAGCGGAAATAAATATGGTTTCAAGCTAAATAAGGACAACATAATACAACAACGCGTAAATTTTCCCAAAACCTGGAGTCACAAACTCACGAACTGTCTGTAAGAGTGCTAAATACAAGTCTGAAAAGAGAATACACAGTTGTCTCTGAAACTAGAGTAAAAACAAGACATAAGTGAAGATAAAGGGATAGAAGAGACGGCAAGATCCACGAACGCCGGCGGGGATACCTTGAAGCCTCTAGGATAAGCTGGAAGACACTCCCACTAATGATGTCCTCCGGGTCCGGCTGCATAATCTGCACAACATAAAGAAGTGCAGGTGTAGCATCAGTACAACCAACCCCATGTACTGAGTAAGTTCCGAGCCTAACCTCGACGAAGTACTAACGAGGCTAAGACACAATAAAAAAAATGTACCTATGCAGTTCAATAATATAGCAGAAACTAAATAAGAATACAATTACGGGGAGAACATGCTAGGGGTAAGAGATAGCAAATACTGAAACGACAAAAACAAAAACAACAGTCTGAAATATCTGAAATAATAACAGGAATTGACAACATAGATTAAACAGTGAAAGATGCGGCACGGCATGTCCCCTCGTGCATAATAATAATAATATAAAACATGGCACGGAATGTCCCCTCATGCATAATAATATAAAACATGGCACGGAATGTCCCCGCGTGCATAATAATATAAAACATGGCACGGAATGTCCCTCGTGCATAATAATATAAAACATGGCAACCGTCTGTTAACGGAATAACAACAGGGAAATAAACAAGTGCACGGCATCACCCTTCGTGCTTTACTCTCATACTCACCAAAACAAGTGCACGTCATCACCCTTCGTGCTATTACCTCAGAATAGTGGATCAGCATTAACCTTCGTGCTTTTAATATAAACAATGGCACGGCATTAAACTTCATGCTTTTAATATGAATAATGGCACGGCATCACCCTTCGTGCTTTACACTATTTTCTCATAATATCAAACAATGCACGGCATCACCCTTCGTGCTTTAACACTCTTCCTCACCCAAACAACAATCACAAACAATGGGCAAGGAAGTAAACAGAATAGAAATAGGAATCTCGGCAAGGGAACAATAATTAAACAATTAAATCCCGGCAAGGGAACATAAATTAAACAATTAAATCCCGGCAAGGGAACAATAACAGTAATCTCAACATCCCAGCAAGGGAGATAATCACTAAAGCAACAATGACCCGGCAAGGGTATATCTTAATAACTCTTTCTCTTTCTTCCACTTTCATTTCATAATTTACTCTATCACTTGAGCCAATGCTCCAAATGATTCAATTATCTCATATATCTTCATTGTTCGTGTTACAACTCGAGCCAATGCTCCTTGAAGTTTAAAGATCAATATCCCCTTCACATTCTCTTTACAACATATAGAAATCATCAATTAAGCATGGAAGTTACAACAACATCAGAATATTCGCAATATAATGACTAACGGTTATGCTAGACACCAATGTATAGATACTCATCACCATACCTATACATCGTACTCGACTATTAGCAAGTAGAAAATAAGACTCAACTCCTATTCTCTCAAGCTAAGGTTAGACCAACCACTTACCTCGGGTCCAAAGTATAGCAATCAACCCTCTAACACCGCCTTTCTTTTAGAATTCGACTCCGGAATGGTATTATCTAGACATAATCAACTCAAGTATATCAATAAGGATTCAATGATTCAATTACATGGCCTAATTATCCATTTCCTAGCATTCTTCCAAAATTATCAAAATTCGACCCCGGGCCTACTCGCTCGGATTCTTGTAATTCTCGAAGGGAACACTCACCCAAAGCCCAAGGATCATTAATATACGATTTTTACTTGATTTCATGGCCAATTCAAAGAAAATTCTCAAGTGATCACAAGTTCTAGGTTACTTCCCAATTTCTTGAATTTTTGCACTAGTTTATGAAGTTAATTAGGCTAGGATGCATGCATGAAACAAATTTCCAGGTAGAATTCACTTACCTTATAGGACCTGGTTGAAAGCTCTTAAAAATGGAGGAAATCGCCTAAGGAAGAAGATGGAAAATGAGAAAAATGGGTTTAAAACCCATAATTAAAACTCACTGCCTGAACAGTGATCTCGCAGTTGCGGCTCTAGGGACCGCATCTGCGACCTCGCACTTGCGAGAAGAATCTCGCACCTACGAAATTGGGCTAGGGGGTCTGGGATCGCACCTGCGAGAAATACTCCTCCCCTGCGATAACTAGCCAGGCCATTGATGATCGCACCTGCGATGTTGGGCAACCGCACATGCGGTCACACCAGAGCAGGTGCACCAGCAGCTTTGTTTGCTGGTTTTTAGCCCCCGTTAGGTGCCCGGAAGGCACCTGGGCGCACCCCAGCCGTAGTCCGAATATACCAATGAGCCCCAAATCATATTACGGACTCGCTCGAGCCTTCGGAACACTCAAAACAATGCTAAAACTAGAAATCTCACCCCAAACCTCAAGAACCAAACTTAGGAATTTAAATCTTCTAAACTTCGCTAACAACGTGCCGAACTGACCTATACAACTCGGAATGATACCAAATTCCACAGATAACTCACATAACATCCTACAAACTTGTCTGTGCGATCAAATCGCCAAAACAACATCATATACATTGAAGTAAGCCTCAAAATCCATGAATTCTATCAAATTTCATAAAACATCAAATTTTTTCCATTTTAAATCCGAAACCCGTCAAACGAAATCCGATTTCAACCAAACTTTATGGAAAGTGCATAAACCATATATAAGACATGTACTGGGCGCTGAAAGATAAATACAGGCCTGATACCGTCACTTTCTAATCAGATTTCATTTTCAATTTCCATAAATATTCTCAGAACAATTTTAATCAAAAATTCATTTCTCGGGCTTGGGACCTCGGAATTCGATTTCGGGTATACGCCCAAGTCACATATTTTCCTACATACCCTCGGGGACCGTCAAATCATGGGTCCGGGTCCTTTTACCCAACATGTTGATAGAAGTCAAATTTTATTCATTTTAATATCAAATCTTAGCATTTTTCACAGAATTTCATATTTAAGATGTCCGGCTACGCGCCTAGACTGTGCACACAATTCGAGGAAACTACAGATGAGGTTTTCAAGGCCTCAAAAGTACGGAATGGGTAATAAAATGGGTGATGACCCCTTTGGGGACGTCACAGTTGGGAAACAAGAAATCATCCTTAGGGCTTTCTCTATTCAGCTCTTGATAGTCAACGCACACCTTGGCCTTCCCATCCTTCTTCGGAACCGGTACAATGTTGGCTAGCCATGTTGGATACTCGACCACCCGAAGGACCTTGGCTTTGATCTACTTGATGACCTCTTCCTTTATCCTTATACTCATATCTGCCTTGCATTCCAGAGCTCCTGCTTTACCTGCGGACACATAGGGTTGGTCGGTAGCTTGAGAGCCACTATGGATGTGCTTAAACTCGTCATGCTGTCATAGGACCATGAAAAAATATCCTCATACTCCCTTAGAAATCTGATGTACTCTTTCTTCTCTGATGATAATAGATGGATGCTAATGTGTGTTTCTTTTACTGTTTCAGAATCCCCTAAGTTAACTGCCTCAGTTTTTTCCAAATTGGAATTTGGTTTGTTCTAAAAATTTGCTACTTCTTTGACAATTTACTCAAGTATTATATCATCATCCCCATATTTCGAATTACTTTCCTTATGTTGCGTTGTCTCATTACATGTCACAGTCGTAGGTTCATCAGGATATGTAATAATTATGCTGAAAAAGAATATGGAAAGATAATAATGTAAATAGACGGAAAAAATGATGCATTAATAAAAGTTAAAACTATCAACAAGTACGGCTCGATGTCTCGAGTAATTATTTCAAAACAAAACATTGAAAATATCTTAAATGCCAAAAATAATTTTAAACGTAAACCATGCTAGTTATCCAAGGCTACCTTGGTGCTCGACGAGCCCGGGATGGTGCAGTAGTCCAATTCTTCTCCCAATGTCTGAATGGTAAGGTCTTTCTCCTCCTCCTCCTCCAAAATTGCACTACAATCCATATTTTCCTCATCCAGAAACAGCTTCCTCTTACCGGCCAAAACCTCATCTTCCTCAGATCCCCAAATCACATCAGTCTGGCAGAATGCGTGGTGCAGTGTCCAATCATTATATTCTTGCACGATGTATTCATATCCAAGACCAAATATTGTGTCACGATATTGTGGTCGTATCAGTTCTGTGATCCCTTGAAGCTTTGGACCAAGACCATTGCCTGGTTCATAACCTAACCACATCAGTATGCTCTCTATATTGTTGCTCCACCATCTCCCCTTCTCGATTGTGTTTATCTGCTCAATGATGTGGTATATTTCCCCTATCAATTTCCTCTTATTCTCGATAGCTGACACATTCTGGTTGGTGTAGATAGGATTACTTCCATCTCTGTGAATAATCACCTCTTGATGATTCCACAAAAACTTCACAACCTGGTGTAGAGTAGAAGTGAGTGCTCCTGTTGGGTGAATCCATGTCTTCCCAGTAACAAGTTATAGATAGCGGATATATCTAACACATGGAATTCAACGTCGAACCAAGTCAGGCCCATCTACAGATCCAGGTGGATCTCTCCGATAGTAGCTCTCTTAGACCCATCAAATGCCTTCACGTTCATACTTCTCATTCATATCTCATGCAGGCTATACCTAGTCTTTTCAAAGTAGTCAGCGGGAATATGTTCAGACTCAAACCTCCGTCTATCAGAACCCTAGAAACAAACTTGTCTTCATATTGCACAGTGATGTTCAATGCTTTGTTGTGACTCAACCCTTCCGGTAGTAGCTCATCTTCGTGGAAAGTACTCTTTTCAATTTCTAGTATTTGCCCCTCCATATTTTCCATCTCTCCACTAGTAATATCGGTAGGTACACAAGCTTCACTTAACACCTTCATCAAGGAATTCTTGTGCGCATCTGAGTTTTGCAACAATGATAAGATGGATATTTGAGCTGGAGTATTATTTAAGTGATCAACAACAAAGTATTCCCTGGAATGTACCTTTCTCGAAATATCATCATTGCATGTCTGCACGACAGGTGGTTTCGGTGCAGTCACTTTACTTGTTCCTCCAAGATTTTCAGGTGTGTAAACCTTGCCGGTTCTAGTCATTTCTTGTGCAGCACATGTATCTTTCGTCTTGGGTTTTCCCTTCCTCCTTGCCTCCGCCACATAATCCCAGGGGACAAAATCAGACTTATAAGGCAATGTTGGAGCTACCATCACAGTGAAGGGTGTAGCTACCTCGACCTTGAATGGTGCCTGGATTTCGGTCAGAATCGATGGGAGGGTGACATGAGCTATTTTGGGACCGTCCCACTCTCGGATAAGCCTGATGGATCCTTCCTGATCCCATTCTCCATCCGTTTCTATCACTTTCACTCCCTCTCCTATGTGATCAGGAAGAGGGTTATTGTTGGCATTCAACATGGACTCCTTTGCTTGTATAACTTTGGTGTCAATAATGTCTGGATCTTTTCTTTTAAAATGCGGCATTCCTTGATAGTATGACCCTTCAAGCCAGAGTGGTAGGCATAAGTCTTGTTAGGATTAACCCACTGGGAAGGATTTTCAACAACAGCAATAGGAATGGGAGTGACATATCCAGCAAACTTCAATCTCTCAAATAGTTGGGCTATGGGTTCGGAGATAGGGGTGTATTGTCTGGGAGCTCTGCAGTCAAATTTTGGTTGTGGCTTTAGGTAGTTTTGGCGGGCGGGAGGAGGTGAATGATAAAATGCAGGTTGGGTATTATAGGTATGGTAGGTAGTGACATGGTATTAGTATTTTGGAGGTGAGGTTTGATTATGTGGGTGGAGGTGTTTGATAGGTAAGCGGAGAATTAGGGCCCTAGGATACCATCACAGTACCCACTTAATTATTCTTCGAGATACCTCCTGATTGTAAGACTTTTTTGGTGGCTTGCAGCGCCTCAAAATGGATCACCATACCGCTTTTGATTCCTTATTCTATCATTTCTCCCAACTTGATCATGTCGGAGAACTCGTGATTATCAATAACCATCAATCTTTCATAATTCTGTGGATCTTGAGCTCTGTCAAAGAACTTTTTCATTTGCTCTTCTTCTAGTTGCGGCCTCACCTTAGCAGCCTCCGATCTCCTACGAGTAGCATATTCACAGAAGGTTTCTGTTGGCTACTTCTTGAGATTTTGGATATAGAAAATGTTTGGCGCGTTTTTGTGTTAAACCTAAATCTATCCATAAAATCAGATGTCATGCTTACCCAGTTCGCGCACTTTTTCGGATTCTAGCTAATATATCAAGATAAGGCATCACTTGCGAAACATGACGTGAACAGTTTCATGCGAATTTTCTCATTCTTGCCCACTCCTACAAGCTTGTCATAGTAGGTTCTTAAATGCACCTTAGGATCACTAGAGTCATCAAACATCTCAAACTTAGGAGGTTTGTAGACCTCCAGCAGTTCCACATCTGGATGGATACACAAGTCTTCGTATTTCTAACCTTCAACGCCTTTCCCGCCTTCAACACTCTAGACTCTTCCTGTTAGTTTCTTTATCTCCTCCGCCATGTTTCAGATGAGCAGATCCTTCTCGGTTAGTTCAGGTACGTATATGGTTTGTTACGGGGTGTGTGGTAAAGTCTCCACGTATATTGGATTGCCTTGGTGTGCTCTTGGGACTTGGGTGTATGGGTGATCATTGATTGAGGTTTCAGGGGGTGGGAGGTAAGTTGTGGTGCATTTTGAGAGGTATAATAAGTGGTGGTTTGCGGATACTGGGTTGGGTGATGGTGGTGTTGTTAAGGGGTTCGTACTGGTGGGGGTTTGAGGTTTCGAGGGGGTATAAGGTTGTGATACTTGGGGGGAGCATTTTGTAGAGCTATGGGTGGCGGATTTTGGGCTTGTGTGTTTTGGGGTGGTGTTTTATTCTGAGTGGTTGTGTATTGATGGTTGACATCAGGAACATTTAGAGTAAGGGATTGGTTTACGAGATTTTGGACATGTTAAGCTCACCTTGTAGCACCAAGATTTTTTGTTCGAACCGTAGGACTAACTCATTTTTTCCTGTCGTACTCCTTCCATCTGAGGTTTCGACATTTTCTGCCATGGTAGCGTTGGCCTTTCGATTACCACTTAGATCATCCATCTTCCCTTTGCCTTTGCCTTTGCTTTTTGGGTCTCTAGGTGGAGGAGTAAGGGTGAGGACCTCTGGATCTAGTGTGGTATGTTGATGATGCTAGAATACACGAATCAACCTTTGGGAATGGTAATAATCAAAAGAAAGAAAACAAAAGGTAAACAAGTCAGTAAGACAAAATGAAATATTTGCAATATTTAAGCAAGTATCACGTAAGTCATGCAATAATTTGCGTCCTAATTTGGGGACCTCATTATGCCTGAGGTAGGCCTAAGTGACATATAGGCTTGGATAAAATTCATGTCAATGTTGCCTCATTCCATTAATGCAAAAATAGATCGAATATCAATAATAATATGAAATTACTAATGGCCCGAAGCCTTATTACATCGAACTCTAACGAAATCTAATCTAGAAAGCAATAAAGATCATTATCTATTAGTCTATTTTGTCCCAGAAGGACCTTCTCCATGCTTGGATCTTTTGACTACATCGATCACACTTCCCAGGTCGTGTATATCGGGTAGCAAGTAAGCCATTTCACACTTCCCTCCTTCATAATAGCCCATACCTTGGCAATCCCAAAGCCTCTTTCTTATCTTCCCCTCTAGCTCCATCAATCATTACTCTAGGTGCTCCAACCTTTCTATCAACTTATTTTCAATTTCTTCAATGTCCACCTTATGTTGCTCTAGATGCTTAGCTTCAGATTCGAACACTCTTTTATGGAGCCTCTTGTACTTTACATGTGCCTCAACCACCTCATCTATGATTCTATCCTTCATATTGACCCCGGTTTGACGTTCCCGATTATTTCATCTTGCAACCATGAGAGATAGTAGTACATATGACCAGTGTGATACTTGTCTGGTTAAATAGTCTCTCCATCCACGATGATCTTTTGGTTCCACATGTGCTGGGCCTCAAATTTGAATGGGAGAACATCTCCTTTTAAATATACTTTATATTGAACCATGTTTGAAACCCGAGGTATGACTTGATTCCTCCTAGCATGCCTCATTACCCTTATAAGATGCCTCGTAGCCCATTCAGTACCAAGTGAGTGGTTCCTTTGTACCTAATGATGAACTCGTTACTAGGGAACCACTTAAACATCCAATGCAATTGCTCGTCTGTCAGGTTACTGCTTAAACGCATCCAACCTACAACATTCCTAGGCTTCGCAAAGTTGTCTAGGGAGAATGTCATCTTCTTTGGATGATGAATGGCTATGTAGTCGTTTAGTGGCCTACGCAAGAGCTCCTGGCGGTAAATTCCTCTCTGAAACTGTTCTAACAGCCAAACCTGTAGTAGAAGATTGCAACCCTCGAAATGCCTAAACCTATGCTTGCACCTATATATAGCATGGCATATTTCGGCTAAGATCATAGGAAGTGTATTTATGCCCCTCAATAGCTTCCATCGCGGTCCTGGCAACCATGGCTAAGCGAGTGCGAATTCTCCCTCCTTGCATCAGAAAGATAAAAAAACCCAAGAAACAGAGCATGAAGACATAGACCCGGCGGTGTACCCATCCCAAAGAGGTAATGGCTAGCTCCTCATGAAACAATCGAAATGATTTGTTGTTCCCATAGCACTCATAGAGAAATTCAAAGGGGGTGTAGGATTTCTTCAGGCAGACTAGTTCGGTATTCTTCTTAAAGACTATCATATTCAGAAAACTGCGTGGGGTGCGACTTTCTGGCACTAGTAAGCCCGAACTATCCCATGGTAACTTGTTGAAGCCCCTTATCTCTTCCATAAGAGGTGTCATTTGTATATTGTCAACCCGGAAAATAACTCTCTTTTCATCCCCGAACATGGTGGGTGCGCAATTAATTCCTTGTTGGGTCGAATATTCAGCAAAGATGGCAAGTTACCTAGTACTCTCCTTGTGTGATTGTTGTCGCATGGTGCAAGGTCATTCCTCCAGTCAATTAGCAGAGGCGGGATATTCTGGACCATACCAAAACCTGGAGATTTCATGTTTCATTTTCTATAAACAAATAAAAGTTAACCCTTTCCCCATCAAAATTCGACTACTTACGCAATAATGGTCAACACGTTGGCATGTTTTCTCTAATTAATGCACATAATATGATGGTATCCTTTAGGATTATGGAAATCCCTTTGGACTTTGGACAAGGTTTATTTAAGCGGGTTGATGTGTCAATGACGTCTCAATCCATACTAGGTTTGGCATGATACATGTTCATTTCTAATTAGAGTATGGTTTCTAGAATGATCTAGACCGGTACTCTCAAGTGGACTACGTGAGAGGGAAATACACGGGACTGCTGACTGCACCGTTGATCGACTGGTCTACCGCTAATAAGCACTTTCGGTTTAAAAGGGTGTTTTAGGAAAGCGTGGACACTCATCAAGCGCCACTGTGATGATAATAAACACGAGTGGAGTATGATGTTGAGTGCATGCTTTATGCAAAAATAGTAACACGTTGTCAGATATTTGCATGGTGAAAATGCGTAAAAATCGGTAATAATATGATAAAGATGAACAAAATAAGGAAAATAAAAAAGGAAAGACAAAGGAGAGAAGTTATCTTAAATCATGAAAATGTGCGAGAACGTAATTAAATGAAGAAAATATGGAGATAGGGACGGGAGATACATGATATAGTAGTTTTAAGCAAGATAAAGGAAATAGGGAGGGGATGTACATAATATAAAAATTTAAGTGAATAAAGGTAATAGGGAGGGGATGTTCATGTCATCAAATAATTTGTTAATCCACATAAGCCAATCTTTATTATTGTAAGAGCCTAAGTGTATCCCCAGCAGAGTCGTCATGCTGTCGCACTCTGTTTTCTCGCGAAAGCAGGTTTTGACATGTGACAACTCTTTTAAATGGGTATTTTAAAAGAGAATATTTTCCACCTAACGATTTTAAGGTGCATTAGGGCACCTATTTACAAATAACTATGTTGTAACTAGTCTGCGTCACCAAAGATAGGGGAAGGGCTCAAATTACCTCGAAGAGAAGGTATTTTGACATTCTTCGAGGTCCACAACTGTGGGTCCCAGTTGAAATTTATGTTATGTGGGATTATTAGATTATAATTGTCCTATGTGATCATGTAAATTGAAGGAAGACAGGGAACAACCATGATATAAAACAAGTCTAAAGAAGATTTCACATATGAAGTGATTAGACTATATATAAATGATCAGTACAAGTTTTTGGAGGTTGCAAGGTACAACCTAATTGTTCTAAGTTCAAAGAAATAAAGCACGAGTAACAAACATATAAATGAGGTTTCCTACGTTTTTTATCCTAAAGGATCACCTCGTGCAACATAAATAATATTTCACAATTCCCCTAAGGTAGGGGTTGCTCATATTATTCATAGGGAACATGCTATCATCTCATGCTACCCAAATTACTATCTTAGAGTTGCTTACCTAAACCGCTCTATGTCAATTCGAGGTCATATCGAATGCGTGCACCACCCGTCCCATGCCTATGGTCATGGAGGACTTGACCTACTATTTGGGTGGTTCTAGACTTTACTTGGGGTGCTCAAAATGATAAAACTAGGCGCCATTCAAAACAAGTAGGACTACACATAAAGACAATGAATGGCTCAAGTAAGCCTCCACACATAAGCAAAAAAAGCACGCGAACAGATTTCAGATTCTGCAATAGGCAGTTTTATAAACAAGATGTATTAGAGTTGTTTAAAATCTATAGGCATGGCTTCTATGTGACCACACAATCTAAGAACATATCATGGGCAGTGGCTCTATCCAGATTATTGAAATTATGGATACAAGTGTTATAAAAGGGTATATACATAATCTCTAAATTATTTGTGCCTCAGGCAGTGAAGCCATTGGAAAACTCAGAATTACTCATTTTTTTATCCTATTAGCAAGCTTTCAAAGCGAGTAGCAGTATCTTATAGGAAAGTTTGCTAATAGTTGGTATTTGAACACATATTTATCATGTTTATTCCCTCAGGCTAGTTATCTAAGTGGGAAATGTGATAATAACAACAATACAACCAAGTAGTTAATCAAGTAAGACCCTACGGCCATGGTATCTAGATGAGTATCGGTGGAAGCATTACTTAACACGATCCTATAGGTAGTTATCTAATAATCACACTGCAAATGCACAAGTTGAGAAAATAGTTAATGACGTCGGATTCCTATAGGCATGTTATCTAATAGTGCATAGAAGTAAACATGTGAACAAGTAAAAAACTAGGTTCTTTCAAACATATTTCTAATAATGTGTGGGCATTAGACAGGTTAAGTGTAACACCCCTTACATTCGAATTAGGTATGGATATGTTAAATGGGTATTAATTTGATATATTAGACATATGAAGTCCTATAGGGATGAGTATGAGTGAAAATAGTTGTTTCAAAATCAAGATGGAAAGTGAGGTGCATAAGATTCGACAAAATCGACTAAGTTTACAGAAGGTCTCTGTTACAGAAGGGTTTCGTCAAAGTGTGTAAGTAATTTGGAAAACTCAAAAAAGGGAAGTTGTAGGCCTTTGAATTAGATTTCCAACGATATATTGTGGATCCCAAATGGATCCTTGTGTAAAACGTTATGCGCATTTTACAGATCAGTGCGCAATCACCGCGCCCCAGACCGCGACCGCAGTTATGTGGCAGTGTTCCTGCCATTTACCATGGTCGGGACCGCAATCAGGCCTACAGGTGCGAGGGGGCGGTCTTGTGGAGTCAATCATAAAGCCCTATTTCGTCCCCCACGGCCCCAAAACATAAAAACTTGCTCTAGAAAGGGGAGCTCTCAAAAACCTAACTCCTTAAAGGTCCCTCCACCATCCAAGTTAAGTTCTAATGGTGATTCTATGTTTATTTCAATTCCCCAATGCCTTATTAACGTGGTTAAACCCTCCATATCATTAGATATTCGATTGGGACGTCATTGTTGAGAGAAGGAACCCTAGAACTCGAATCAAGGGGATTGAACTTCAAAAAAGCTAATGTCTTCACCCTCTAATTGATTCTAATATTGGATAATGATTATAGACTCTAGTTCATGAGTTATGTGATGATGGGTTTGATAGAAAAGCATGAACGGTTATAGGTTTGGTGTGTTGATTGTCTATTATTGGTTAAGGGTGTTGTTTACCTTATGGGTGATAAAGAATAATGTTGATTTTAACCATTTGAGAATTTAGAATTTATCGAGGAGCAAGAGAATTGGTTATTGGGTGTAGAAACACCATTAATAAGGGATATGAAGCTTTATGCCACCAAGTGTTTGATAAAATGCCTAAGTGACCAAAACATGACTATTGTTGCTAATTTGGAATCACTTTGACTTGTATTGATATAGATTAAAGTTGAAAGGGTTGGCGAATGTTGTATTATGATCAAGAGCAGGAACTAAAGGTATGTGAGGCTAACACTCTATGTTTATGAATGTTAATGATTCTCCTTACACTATGTTTCTTTTACCACGTTACCAATTGCCTCAGAGATATAGTTAAGCACAGTTTTGCAGAACTTCTATTCTCTAGCTTCGTAACTCATTCATGACTTTCATTCTTAACATTGTGAAATCAGTGCGTAATCAATATAGACTTGGGTTTGATGCCCATGAGTCTCAGTCCAGATTACTCAGCATGTCATAAACAGTTGAAGTTTCAATTTTCATAATCAGTTCATTAATACATGTCTCAGTCTAGCTGTATTCATCACTCAAGTACCATGTAACTTTGTATGGTTCAGTATTTTAGTATCATGTATTTCAGTATGATTCTCAGTTCCTGAATGTTGAACACATGTATTTGGGAGCGAGGTCGTAGTTTATATACTTTATGCATGTTTGTTCCTGAGGTTGTAGTTATTGCTTTATGCATTTTCGGGCCTGAGGCCGTAGTTATGTATATGTATACTTGGGGCTGAGGCCGTAGCTTGTGCACATATATATTGGGCCCGAGGCCGTAGCTTATTCAGATAAACAGGTTGTTCATCATTCAGAAGAGGGAGTATTCATATCCTTACTTCCTTTCAGTTCAGTTATCAATTATCATTTCAGTATTCAATTATCAGTTATCATTTATCAAATATCAGTTATCATTTTAGTTTCAGTTTCGATAGTTATCATTTCAGTTATCAATTATCAATTTTCAGTCATCAGCTTAGTTTCAGTTTCAGTATTTATAATTCCTTATTTCAGTTTCTTTACATACCAGTGCAATTCAAATGTACTAACGTCTCTTTTTGCCCGGGGCCTCATCTCACAATGCAGGTAATGATTTACAGGTTAACGATTCAGAGCGCTAGGATTCTCCTACCAGCTATTTGGTGATCCCTAGTCCTTTCGTGGCATTATCATTACCTTACAGTCTTAAGTATTTTAGATATCCAGTGTACTCAGTACTTCATTAGAGGCTTCATAGACTAAAGCAACAGTTAGACAAAGTCACAGGCATTTAAGGTTAAGAAATGTTGCTACATATATGTTTCAGACTTATATTAGTGTTTCCGCATTTGATTTACATCTTTTAGACTTTCAGTATATCAGCTGTGTTAGTTTATCTTCTGCATTCAGTATGTTATGATATCATATGTTGATTCAGCTAGCCAGTTGGTTCGCTCGGTCACATGTAGTCAGGCATTGAGTGTCGTGTTACATCCAGGCCCAGGTTCGGGGCGTGACAAAGCTTTGTATCAGAGCCCTAGGTTCAAGAGTCCTAGGGAGTCTATGAAGCCATGTCCAGTGGAGTTTCCTTTATATATGTGTGTCGGACACTCATATAAATGGTTAACTACCAAGACATCTAAGATTTCCTCACTTCTTTCTACTATAGATCGTGCCATGAAGCTTAGAGAAACAGTTAACCTTCTGTTCCTGTCAAATTCCATACGTTTCTAATGCCCAAGCGACGGGCAAGAAAAACCCAAGCTTCTAGAGTTGAAGATTTCCCATTGGGGGTATAATTATGGAGTATAGGTTGGTAACAAATGAGACATGAGATGATGTTAAAAGTGGGATGCAATGGGTAGTAGTACAGATATGAGCATAACCTTATCATAAAGTACAAAAGTAGTTATCATGTTCTATGGTTATCACTTTACTTCAATTACCAGTTATACAATCTTTCAGCCAGCAAGTTTATGGTTATTCAGTAAGCCGGTTATTTGTTATTTTGTTTCCAGATCTCCAAATTTCAGTGCATCAAAATTTTTTGAGACTTGTGAGTATACAATGATGCATATGGATGCTCAAAGAAAATGTAAGTAACAGTGTCAGAACCCACGGTGTATCAGGTTAAGAATTCAACCGCAGCGGGCATAGACTTGATCACTATAGTTTTGGACAGAAAAAAACCTAAGGGAAATATAGTTAGGAATTATATGATGTAAGAAATGAGAACCAAGAGCAGGCAACATTGAATTTTAGGGAATGATTTTAATTTGTTTAGATTTATACAAATCGGAACTAGAAGTACCACATTAGTAAGTTACTATAAGAAGTGGCTATTATTATGAGATAAAAGATATGACATTTCCCCTTCAAATGATGTGACTGTGTGTTTAGGATGGAGGTTTATAGTCTTAAGTGATTTTGAAGTGTATATAAAGTTTGGGGTTAGATATTCCAATTTCGTTTAAGAAAGATGAACTTTCTCTAAGTGTGATCCATGTACATAGTTCAAAAAAAGGGGAGATAAGTATGCGACAACAGGGTCGGATGGTGAGGAAAGTTAGAAATAGCCTTATGCTTCACTTTAGTTATTCAAAACAGAACATGACACATGACGCTAGCAGGAAGTTAGTAAAGAATAGTTAGTATATTTGAGTTGATACAGTGAATTAGCACTTTCAGCAGAGCTAGTAGAGATACAATTTGATTTACTTGGTAAAGTGAATGATAGTGAGTGGGTAACAATTTGAAACACCGAACGCATGTTAGAACCCGAAAAAATTAAGTTAAACCCGAAGTATAGTGGCAGTGGAAAAAAATAAAAATAATAATCAGCTAGCAGTGAGAGAGAAAACTATAGAAGTATAGCCTTTAGGAATTATAGAAAGGTGGTTTCTCCAAGACTGACAGTGTGAGCAGAGTTAAATTATTAAGATTGTGTATGATAGTTGTGAATACATTAGCTTTCCAATATGTGAATAATTTAGTTTTTCCTAACTCTGAAGTAAGTTGGAAGAGTAGTACTCATTGACGTAGAGTGCAAAGAATTGCAGAAAATAAGGAAATTTATTTGGATCCCAACAAAAAGAGAAGGATCCTCAAGTATAAGACCCTTAGTCTATGAGGTGATGTGAAAACCATCAGTAAGTCCAGATGAATCTGGAATAGTTAGCATTGGATATGAAAAAGAAAATCAGTTTGGTAATGAGGGAAAATTGTATAATTACCATAAGGATTATGTCAAGGATGTGTAAGAAACACAAAGTGAGTAGAATGATCACAGAGCTTAGTTATTGATGATAAAGTGATCACAAAAAAGCTGTAAAATCATGCCTATTTCTGTGTTATGAGGGTAGTGCCACTGCACGGGACTCTAAAATTTAGAAAACATGTCAAAGACTTAGTTCACAATAATACTATAAGTATTTTCAGGAAGTGCTTAAGAAAGATAATCAAGTGTGGGAAGTATAACTCATGATTGAGGTAGATAAGAGAACTCTGGTGAAAGAAAGTCACCAGCCAAGATAGGAGTTCGACTTCGGACTCTGAAGATGACGGAGTTGTTGTCTAGAAAAGGACTTGTTCCCCCTTAGTAGCCGAAGGGAAGGAGAAACAATTTGATCATCCCTATGTGTTGCAGTTGAAGGAGGATATTCACAAGTATAAGACGATGGCTTTTGAATAAGAGGGAGATGATGGTACTTTGAGGTACCAAGACAAATTGTGTGTTCCAGACATAGATAGACTTAAAGAGGGAAGATCATGTTAGAAGCCCATAATTCCAGGTATTCTTTCCATCCAGGTTCCCTAAATATGCATTATGACCAAGGAGATTTATTGGTTGAACGACATGAAAAAGAACGTTGCAGACTTTATGGCCAAGTGTCTGAATTGTCAGTAAGTGAAAGTCGAGCAGCAGAAAGCCCAGTGTTTTACCACAGAATACACATATTTTGAGTGGAGATGGTAATTATGGAATTTATAATAGGATTATCTTGCTCAATTTGGAAGCATGATTTGATTGAGTGATTGTAAATTGACTTACCAAGTCAGCACACTTCTTGCCAGTAAAAACTACAGATTCAGTAGAGGGTTATGCCAAGTTGTATATCTAAGTAATCGTCTGATTGCATGGGACTCCGTTGTCCGTAATTTTGGAGTATGATTCTCAGTTTAAGATGAACTTTTAGAAGTCCTTTCAGAAATGATTAGGTACAAGTTTTCCATCTTAAGAAAGATGGCAAGCAAAGCGCATTATTCAAACACTTGAGGATATCCTTGATTGTAAAGGTAATTGGGATGATCACATACCTCTCATTGACCTTGCTAATAGTAACACCTACCATTCTAGTACCAAGATGGTACCGTGCGAGACTTTGTATGGGAGAGGGTGTAGATCGCCAATTGGTTGGTTCAAAGCTGGTGAAGAGGAGTTGTTAGGACCAAACTTGGTCTATCAGACTATACAGAAAGTTAAGTTGATTCAAGAACGTTTGAAGATGACTCAGAGCCGCCAAAAGTCCTATTTGAGCGTGAGACATAGTGACCTAGAGTTTCAAGTTGATGATTGGGTGTTTCTGAATGTTTCTCCTATGAAAGGCGTTATGAGATTTGGGAAGAAGGGGAAGCATAGTCCCTGAAATATTGGTCCATATAGAATCTTGCAAAGGATCGGTCAATTAGCTTATGAGTTGGAGTTTCCACCAGAATTAGTTATGGTACATCCAGTAGTTCACTTGTCATGTTATAACATTCAAGTTTCCAATACTCAGCTACTCATGTCAAACCAATACTTAGATATTCATGCCAACTTAGTAATCCGATATTGATTTTAGTTCAATTCTCAAATTTTTGTGTCAAATCAATATTCCTATATCTATGTTAGATTAGTATTCCAGTATCCATGGCAGACCAATATTCAGTCAATGCAGTAATCATTTAGTTCAGTAGCTCAAGAGTTCACTAATAATGTATTCATTCAGTTTAGTATGCAAGTAATAATGCAAGTTCATATTTCCACCAGACCCGTTTAAGGTCCGGAGTTAGCAGAAGTCATAGTCACGATAATCATTCAAGGACGAATGATCCCAAGGGGGATATAATGTAACACCCCGTACATTCTGATTAGGTATGGATATGTTAAATGGGTATCAATTTGATATATTAGACATATGAAGTCCTATCGGGAAAAGTATGAGTGAAAATAGTTGTTTCAAAATCAAGATGGAAAGTAAGGTGCATAAGATTCGACAAAATCGACTAAGTTTACAGAAGGTTCGTCTTCCAGAAGGGTTTAGTGAAAATTTGTAAGGAATTTGGGAAAACTTAAAACATGAAAAACTTGTAATTCTTTGAAAAAGCTTTCCAACGATATATTGTGGATCCCAAACGGATCTTTGTGTAAAACGTTATGCACGTTCTACAGAGCAGTGCGCAATAACCGCGCCCCGGACTGCGACCGTAGTTATGCGGCAGTGTTCCTGCCATTTACCCCGGTCGGGTCCGCGGTCAGGCCTACAGTGCACGGGGGCGGTCTTGGGGAGTCATTTTTAAAGCCCTATTTCATCCCCCACAACCCCAAAACATAAAAACTTGCTCTAGAAAGGGGAGCTCTCAAAAACCTAACTCTTTAAAGGTCCCTCCACCATCCAAGATAAGTTCTAATGGTGATTCTACATTTATTTCAATTCCCCAATACCTTATTAACAGGGTTAAACCCTCCATATCATTAGATATTCGATTGAGACATCATTGTTGAGAGAAGGAACCCTAGAACACGAATTCAAGGGGATTGAACTTCAAAAAAAGTAATGTCTTCACCCTCTAATTGATTCTAATATTTGATAATGATTATAGACTCTAGTTCATGAGTTATGTTTTGATGGGTTTGATAGAAAAGCATGAACGGTTATAGGTTTGGTGTGTTGATTGTTGATTATTGGTTAAGGGTGTTCTTTACCTTATGGGTGATAAAGAATAATATTGACTTTAACCATTTGAGACTTTAGAATTTATCTAGGAGCAAGAGAATGGGTTATTGGGTGTAGAAACACCATTAATAAGGGCTATGAAGCTTTATGCCACCAAGTGTTTGATAAAATTCCTAAGCGAACAAATCATGACTATTGTTGCTAATTTGGAATCACTTTGACTTGTATTGATATAGATTAAAGTTGAAAGGGTTGGCGAATGTTATATTATGATCAAGAGCATGAACTTAAGGAATGTGAGGCTAACTCTCTATGTTTGGGAATGTTAATGATTCTCCCTACACTATGTTTCTTTTACCACGTTACCAATTGCCCCAGAGTTATAGTTAAGCCTAGTTTTGCAGAACATTTATTCTCTAGATTCGTAACTTGTTCATGACTTTCATTCTGAACATTGTGAAATCAATGCGTAATCAATATAGACTTGGGTTTGATGCCCATGAGTCTCAGTCTAGATTACCCAGCATGTCATAAACAGTTGAAGTTTCAATTTTCATAATCAGTTCATGAATACATGTCTCAGTCTAGCTTTATTCAGCACTCAAGTATCATGTAACTTTGTATGGTTCAGTATTGCAGTATCATGTATTTCAGTATGATTCTCAGTTCCTGAATGTTGAACACATGTATTTAGGAGCGAGGTCGTATTTTATATGCTTTATGCATGTTTGATCCTGAGGCTGTAGTTTATGCTTTATGCATTTTCGGGCCTGAGGCCGTAGTTATGTATATGTATACTTGGGGCTGAGGCCGTAGCTTGTACACATATATATTGGGCCCGAGGCCGTAGCTTATGCAGATAAATAGGTTGTTCATCATTCAGAAGAGGGAGTATTCATATCCTTACTTCCTTTCAGTTCAGTTCTCGATTATCATTTCAGTATTCAGTTATCAGTTATCATTTATCAACTATCAGTTATCATTTTAGTTTCAGTTTCGATATTTATCATTTCAGTTATCAATTATCAATTTTCAGTCATCAGCTTAGTTTCAGTTTCAGTATTTATAATTCTTTATTTCAGTTTCTTTACATACCAGTGCAATTCAAATGTACCAACGTCTCTTTTGTCCCGGGGCCTACATCTCACGATGCAGGTAATGATTTAGCAGTTGATGATTCAGAGCGCTAGGATTCTCATACCGGCTATTTGGTGATCTCCAGTTCTTTGGGGCAGTATCATTACCTTACAGTCTTCAGTATTTTTAGACATTCAGTGTACTCAGTACTTCATTAGAGGCTTCATAGACTGGAGTAACAGTTAGACGGAGTCACGGGCATTTAAGGTTAAGCAATGTTGCTACATATATGTTTCAAACTTATATTAGTGTTTCCGCATTTAATTTACATCGTTTAGACTTTCAGTACATCAGCATGTGTTAGTTTATCTTCTGCATTCAGTATGTTATGATATCACATGTTGATTCAGCCATCCAGTTGGTTCGCTCGGTCACATGTAGTCAGGCACCGAGTTTCGTGTTACATCCAGGCCCAGGTTCGGGGCGTGATATTGAGTAGGTGAAGTTTTTGAGTTCCTATAGGCAATATTTCAATTAGTGTATAGAAATAAATCACGTCAAAAAAATAGAAAACCAATCAATTAAACCATGTCTTCTACCCATTCATGCAAGAATTAGATAACCTCTGCCCCTCTTTTCACTAATATCCCCATCATTAAGTTTTACAAGTTATTACAAACCACATTCAATAATTACAGGCCCAAATACAAATATAGAATAACTGAGTAACACATCTTGGCCTTCAAATAAGCTTAGAACTTCATGCGGACAATAGGCCCAAACTCCAGGTGCAGACAGTGTTCTTCAAACGCCCAATACCAAAGGCAAGCCCAACATACTAGGCCCAAACGATTGAAGTAATTAAGATAATGGATGCCAAATTTAGCCATACATGTAACAAAACTACTCATAGAACAACTTAAACACTTAGTTTTTACAACTAAAATAGTTGCAGCTACGACCAATAAACAGGACATTGATATGTTGAAAGGCATCAAAGACACATACGGGCAAGTACATTTAGAAAACAATATTTAACAGTGACAAGATAGGATAGCATAAGCTAGCAAATTACTGGAAACAATGTCTCAAAGTAGAACCAAGCTAAATAATTTCAGATGACAGCCTAGTAGAATCGTAGACAAGAAGAAGGTGAAGTACAATCTTCATATGAGGATTTTAACATGAAACCCTAGCATAGCAACATACTAGTAGCACAGTTTGGCGAACATACATAGTTGATTATGAAACTTAACATGATGGACATTAAATATAGGACAAAGATTCTAAAGAACTCATAGTAGATAAAAGAACATGTCTACTCTAGGCTAACAGGACATGCAGACATTAGGATTCATGTCAGTCGACCAAGAAAAAATCTAAGCTACTGCATCCCCGGAGTCCGAGGGAAGAGAAGCATCTGAACCTCCAGAAGAAGTAGGTGGATCTATCACCGGCTATAGATATTGGCCATCACCATCATCGCTTTCAAGTTCTTCTTCATTTCCCGAGAACTCGAAATCAAAACCATAAGAGTCATATGCATCAGGTTGGACCGGGAGACCACTGCGGACAGTTGACTACAACTCATGGGCCTTGGGATTTCGGAATCATATCATTGACGCTCGCTTTGGCCTCTTCCAAGGTTTTTCTCCTCATTTTATACATAAAAAGTATAATTTCAACAATGAGGGAAGCCGCTCGGCGCTAAAGTTCTCCCTTAAGACGGTCAACCTCGGTTGAAAGGTTATTCCACTGAGGTCTAGTGGCCAGGAGGCTGACATCAAGGTCACGAATAGTGGAGTTAAAAATTTTATTATGCTTAATGACCCTCTTATGCCTCTCTTCTAACCGGGCATGATTTTCCGTAGCAGCAGCATCTTCTTCAGCTTTGGAGTAGAAGGTTGTCTCCAAATGATTCAGTCATTCGGTAGAGGCAGCCTCCCAATCGTCAGCAGCAAGAATGGCATTTTGGACCTCAACCCACTTTGCCGTAGCTTCTACAAACCATACCCTTAAATAGGGAGGCCTCTTGGCTAAGAGTCACTACCTCTTGTTCGCTTTGCTGCAACTGAGCCTCCAACTTGACGACCTCAGCAGCTTGAGCTTCCACTTTTAGGAGGCGGGCAACAATTTGATCCTGCTCGGCCAACAATTGATCCCGCTTGGAGGTGAGTTTCTCTTTGTCAAGGATCAACCTATGAAGCCCCTTGAAAGCAATGTAGTTAGCCTGTAAAGCAGAAGTACAAATTAAAAATCCCACCATAACAAAGATTGAAGGAACAACTGAAGGAAAAAAGATCGTATCGCCGCTGTGTTGTGCATGTAATTGGTCACTATACACTCTCGAGAGAGAGAGAGACTGCATTGTATTCCTATCCTTCTCTGAATCCATAGGCTTCAGAATAGCAAGTTCCATCTGTCGGGACAGCAGATGGCATCCGTTAGAAACCGAGAGGGAAACACTCTCCTCCTTTGAGGATCTTCGGAGGGGGCCGAATAGCTATATCCCAAATTCCCATGAACTGAGGACTGGGGAAGAGGGATATCCTCCTCTCGGACGACTGCCTCCTGTGGAGATGATATAGAACATTATGGTGGCGAAGGCAATGTTGGCGAAGAAGGAGATAAAGTTGATGGCGTTGTAGGCTGAGAAGCACCTGCGGCAAAAGCAGTGCTAGTTGTTGTTGCTCATAAATCAAAGACGCAAGAGACTTGGTAACCACAGCCTCACAGTATCGGTAACAACAACTGGGATTCGTAAGTGAGAGTTGGCATCTTCCACTATATCACATTTTTTCCAGAGTGCTTGGACGTCATACTCGGATGGTCTAACTAGCTCAACAGATTGAGCATTCTGTTGAGTTGATGAAGGTCTTCGTCTTCTATGTAGAGAAGCCCTCTTATCACTGGCTCCTCCATCATCATCAATCACCATAATGTCTGCGGCTGGCTCAGGTGCGGTGCTCTTTGCCTTTTTATTTATGCCCTCGGCCATGGAGGAACGTCGCCTTTTTCGCTGCTTGTTCTTCGGCCAGGGACTCCGAGAGGAAGCACTTGCACCAGAGGCAGACCCGATGACACCCATCCGGGTGAAAGCCTCATGCGGAAACCTCGCCGTATTTATAGGATCAGCCAAAACGTCATCCTCGGGGACCGTAACAGAGCCCTGTGGAAGACCAAAATTCAACAAGAGAAAAAAGTTAGCCAGTTTTCCTATACGTAAGGTAAAAACAAGATAAGTTCAACCTACCATGATGTTTGGCCTTCCACCCGTATTTAAGGGCCAGTTCTTTCTATTAGCGGGTCTCAGACGTAGTGACGTCCAAAATCTTCTAAACCCATTGGTCCAAGACCCTTGGTGTCGTCCACCGAGTTGCTAAAATAATGAAATAAGAAGGAACAGTAGTAGCATGGGACAACTTTTAATTAGATGGAAAGACAGACGTTGAACTTACGAGTATAGTTCCATGACTCAAGAAGGGATGGAGTTGTGGCCAGGATGATGCCCCTGGTGGCAATTACAATGAACCGCTACATCCATCCATGGTCATTCTCATCATCTATGCTGTTGAGCAAACCATAGTGACCACGTTTGCTGAAGTTTATCATTCCCCCATGGAAGATCATGGGGGAATAAAGGTTCATCAGTTGAGCTAGGGAGAGCTCTTCCCCGTCTCCTAGCATAGACACGGAAGACATATAATCGTCCACCACACAGAAGGGCTCACATGTGCCAATCAAACTTGGTAACGGAAGCAAAACTCCAAGATAATGGAATCAAGCCCCTCACTCAATTGCAACGCGCCCAAAGTGAAGGGATACGTGTAAACATACGTAAAACCCTTCTGGAGAAGGTTACCCTCTCCGCTAGTTCAGGAGCATTGATGTTCAAATCTTGACAATCACAGTCTTCCTTCACAGCAGGAATGCTGGAAGGACAGAAGGAAGAAGGATATACACCTATAGCCCATATGCAGAGATTAGCAATAGGGTACTTCTCTTCAAAGTCCTTAGTTGTAGTAAGACTCCTGCGGATAATGGTACTCACCGTAGGAGGAGGAGCATCATCATTGTTTTATTTATTCTTTGAAGAACTGGAATTTTTGGAAGAAGAGGCCACAGTTATCAGTAGGAAGTAAGGGTTTTCTCTGAAGAAGAAGATCAAAGGAAGTTGAAAACAAGTGTAAGTTGAATAATGAGATTTTGAGAGAGTTTGAGAAATTATGAAGTATAAAAGAAGAAGATGGAAGCATATGAGTAAAGGAATAGGCGGCTGAAATCGTGGCCATGATTACCTCGAGAACGTCGCAAGTATTGCTCAATCGTGGGATGACACATGATCGGGGCATTAAATGTGGAGAGATGTGTGTCTAATAAAGAGTCATAAACGTTTTAAAGGGAATTAGTAAATTTTCCGCCAAGAAAGGTATCTTCACCAACTTCCCGATGGCACAAGGATGTGCCACCATAAAGCAGGGGTGCTATCTGTATAGGGTAAAATCGATTCATATTAAATTCTCGTATAATAGAGTGACATGTGGAACCATAAATGCATGGAAAGAAATACATGTGGAAGTCAAGACCGGGGGCAGCAGTCTCGGTTGGCACAAGGAAGCCCCCAAAGGGAGTATTGCTCATGAAGACAAGTGAATACCTGTTGACGCCCAATTTTATCCCTCCTTTCTTTCAAATTATTTATTTAAGGTTCTAATATCACTAATAATGTAAGAATAGTCATTTTACCATTTTTAGCACAAACTAGACCTAATTATAATTATTATTTACTTAATATCACCATTACTAGTATTATTAATGTTGTTACTACTACTACTACTCTACTACTACTACTACTACTACTACTACTACTACTACTACTACTACTATTATTATTATTATTAATGTTATTGCTATCGTCTTTATCATTCATACCTTAATCGTATTTATTTCTACATTTCATGAAAAATATTTTTTTCTCACTAAGCGAGAACATTTTTGCAATAACTTTTAAACATTAAGATTAGTATTTTATTTAGACATTAGTAATTAAAATTAGGCATAATAAATAAGTTAGTTACTTGCTTATTTTTAACATTTAATATTATTATTTATTATTAGAAGCCCAAATAATTTAGAAAGAAGAAAGGAGATTCGGCCAACAAATGACCCAAGATTATCTTTTACAAGTAACTCATCCTAGTAATTAAATGTCTTTCGACGTGATCCTTAAAGCCCAATTTGATTTAAGAACAACAAAAGCCCAGCAAAGCTCAGTAGCTTTTAGACTATTCCATCCAAATAAAATTACTTGGTTGTTCACGTGATGTCTTAACCAAGACCCCACAAAGTCTCCCCACTTTTCAAGATCTTTCGCTTTTCTACCTCCTCTTCTCTGTACTCTTTTTTTTAGCAGAAGGGGATCACAAAAATGGTGAAAATGAGGTTGTCATCCTTGCTGCTTCAACGGCTCTTTCTAACGTTAAAATCAATTCGTCCTTTGTGGCTTAAATTTCAAATCCCCGTTAACAATTGAAACCCGAGAATTTTCTCTATAAATACCAGCGTCTGGGTTTTTAAATGGACACAGCTTTACCCCTAAAAAAATTCCTAAAGCTTCAGCCGCCATCTCTCAGAAGCTTACTGCTTTCACTATCTTAAAAAAAGATTTCTTTAAAATCTAGTGTTCTCGCTTTTGCAACCTTTCAGCTTTTATTTGGTTCTCTTCAGCCATAGCACATCTATTAATTTGCTCGCTCCGACGTTCATTACTTATTTGAAGAAGCGGGTTCGAGGTCGGAATTCAATAGTATATCCATGATCTGCGCCTCAGTTTGCTGCCCCGCAACAGGTCTGTATATTCTTCTCTTTGCTCTCGTTTTCTCTTTTTGTTAGAGCATGTTCATACTTGATGCGTACTTGTTTTAAGGGCCGTTAGTTTCGGTTAAGTTTTCACGTTTTGAAACGGAAACGTAGGAACCTTATGTTCGTTTAGTGTAATGGAATGATTCTATCCTTAAACAGTTATTAAAAATAATGTTTTTTTAAGAAGATTATATTCTTGCGCATATTCTTTGAAACATACTTGACTGATATTTGATAAAATGTTTGTATGAAATGACCCTGTTTTCTTTGTGTACTTCTCTGTTAGATGTCAAATTTAGGAAAGAGTTTTGTTTTTCATGAATTAGGTACGTAAGAAAGGATTCATTATTAATTGTGATTTAGAACCCTTTCACTTAGATATTATGCTTAAGATTTTTAAAACTTTATTTAGAATAGATTTAGCTAAATGAACACCATAGACAACAGGTCCATAGTAATTTATTTTGATCACTACCGTAAGTGCCGGTGAATGAATATATGTGATTTGTTCATCACTTTAAGAAAGTAATACTTGGAACAATAATTTTACTGCTTATGCATTGAAGAAACCATACCTCTATTTAGAGTTGGAATACATTTACCATTCTTATTTTTCAAGAGATACAGGGACCATGAGTCTGGATTCTCTTTTTTTGGAGGTTCAGATGTCATGCCTATAGGCATTAAGGGGCTTTTCCTAAAACTGATTTAGTAGAATACATTTAGGACTTCTCTGATTATACTTTGTGTTAGCCATGTTAGATTTCGCTAAGATGAGCCTTTTAAATGCTTTTCTGTAACCCTGACCGAGCTCAAAATGTAGTAGTAACTTTCCTTGATTTATCTAGCTTTGTCATAAATATACTTAAATGATTATTGTGACAATATGATACACAATGATTTAAAATTTCCCTTGGTAAGTATTAAAATTTGGCTAACTGCTGCATATAAAGATTAAAATAATTCTAGCAACAAATATTGACTGTCTGGTCTCATCTGCATATAAAGATTAAAATATTTCTAGCAGCAAATATTGACTGTCTGGTCTCATGTTTTATTATCATGAAAGGATGCCTTTGACATTTTGAAGTCAACCTATATCTCTTGATTTGTAAAGTTAGAATGAATTGAAAGGGTGCATCTTGAGTATTAATCTCAAATTCGAAAATATGTCCACAAACTTAGGATTATAAAATCAGTAGCATAGTTTAGCTCTTTGAAACATTATTTGTCTTCATCACAAGCTAATCGTTTGATTGACATTCTGGTTCTTGTCTAAATTATTGTGTGGTAGTTTGAGAATTCTCTATTCTAATTCTTGTTTATTTTTTCTATTGTTTGTGAGCAAAATATGGAGTCCTAGTGCAAGACTCCTTCTACCCAAGCATGGAGTCATTACATCTCATCTTTCTTAGAGCATCGGATAGCGAGAAAAACAAGCGAAACGCTTACGGACGCCTATGGCGTCTTTCTTACTTCTTTTCCTTTTGCCTTTAATTCTTTGTCTAATTTTTAAGATTGTTGATTTATTTATGTGTTTGGGTTTTACCTCAAGGTTAGGATTTTATAATATTTGGAAGTCGTCTTTAAGCTTTAAAGATAGTGTTGTTACTGGAGTTATATTGATGTGTTAAGTTATAGATTCACTTTTAATTGATAAAACAATTCCACTTACAACTTTGAATTTATAGATGAACTAATTATTTAAACTAAAAACGTAACTTTTGTATATCTTTATTTAAATCTCTTTGACTGTTTGCTTAAAAAAGGAACCCACAGCTTTTGGAACAAGAGTTTTAGATTCTGATTTTATTCGGTAAAGAAGAATTTGCTAGGAGTTTTACTATTTTTTTTTAACTAAAAGTTATCCTTTATAATCGGTTTTGCTAATATTGTTAATGGTTTGCCCAGGTTTGTTAATTTTAGTACTGAACAAGAATAATTTATCTCAAGCCCTTTTCTTTGAATTTTACTGGCCAAAATTAAAGCGGCATTAACATATTACAACACTAGTATTTTACAATCCAATTTAAACAGAACATCTTTTTTTATTAACTCACATATGCGTAATATATCCACTGTAGTCGTATTTTTAATACTTAGTCATTTTCTCAAATACTAAGAATTGCTACACTTATATTTTCAAATCAACCTAAGTTTGACCGGTTAACCGTTATTAACGGATCATATATGGTGCCTTAATAACCTTCCCTATAAGATTAATTGGAATCCTTACCTAATAGTCTTAAAGGTTAAGCAGACCATATAAAACAGAATTAACTTTAAGTACTATTTAATTAAAATTGGTGTCCTAATTCACCGTTAAAATAATTAGGTGGCGACTCTCTTAATTAATTAAACCTTCAGAATTACCAATATGTTAAACTCTAGTTTGACCTGTGTTAAAATGGGGTACAACAATACCTATCACCTGATAGCATTCAATGAAAAATTTATGTAGTATTAATTACATAATCCGTTATAGAGAATATGACATTCATAGCTTGCCATTACACATTCTTCAATGGCCCCCATTATTATCATTTAACAGGGGCTTGATCCTAGAACCTTATTCCCTTGGTGCCATTATAATAAGTAAGGATTCCAACAACTATTGTAAGGACATGAATTTTCTAACAAACGTATACTATATACTGTTCAAAGCTCAATAGAACTTCATTTTCTTGCTTCTTAATATTGTTATTATTGCCTTCGGAAGCTCTGTTCCCCGAGCCAATCTCTCTACTGTCTTATCTCGATTTCAACGCTAAGTCTTACATTCTTATTTAATTTATTTATCATTTTGGGATCAAATCGTTTCACTTGTTTATAAACTACGTATAAATTCAACTGTATCATTTTACGGGTAAACAATATACGTTTTTCTAATATTATATATAAAAGATATACAAACTTTATACACTTTTACGGCTACTGAATTAAATATTTTCGACCGCGGGTCTTTGCCTAAAGGTTTCGAACCCATGGTTTCGGCAAAGAAATAGAAATAAGAGTTGATCAATAAGTCAGAACTAAGAATTGAGTCATCCTGATTAAATGGTCCTAATACCTACAAATATAAGACCCGAGCTTTTTAAACTCTAGAAGGTGCGTGCAGACAGACATGTGAATTGAGAAAAACGTGAGCTATATAAGATGAGTCAACCACAAGACTGTTGGGAAAAATAATATCCTGCTCAAGAATAATATCCAAGGTAAATAACAATAACACAGGAGAGTAACAATGATATCAAATCTTTTATCGGAATAAAATATAATATTCGAGCGGAGCAATATAATACTATTATTATATTACAACTTGATAGTATCAAGAGACTACTATAATTTTAGAATAAATAACACTTTTTATTTTAAACAACTCATTATGATATTACTATCACTCACTATTTATCTCACAGACTATTTATCTGTGGATTACTTTTATCGCTTTGCTTTCTGCTTTGCTTTTTTGGGTGTACATAAATGGAAATCAAAATACTTTGCCAAACTTGCCAAACTTGCATCCAATCAAAATACTTGATTCCTTGCAATTTGCAAAGCAAATTGTCAAATTCCAAGCTTGGTTTTGGTTTAAGCCTTGTTGCAACTTGATTCTTGTTTCAACCGTTATTGCAACAAGTTGCCACTGCAACTTGTTGTTATCTTCCTAGTTTTAAATTAATTTTTATTTAGATTAGCCCCACAATCTCACCCTTAATTTTTATTTTCTTTCTTCATTTCAATTCTTGATTTAAATCTCTGAAAATCTTCAAATTTGAGAGATTTGATAAAAATATCCGCAACTTAATCATGATATTTCTCATACTTGAGCGCGACTTCTTTCTTGGCAATGCATTCTTTGATGAAGTGATACCTTGTATCAATATGCTTGCTTCGATCATGATACACCAGATTTTTGGCAAGTGCCTTCGAGGATTTGTTGTCAATACAGATCTCCGTAGCTTCAATTTGTCATAAATTGAGCTCCTTCAACAATCTTCTCAACCAAATAGTATGATATGTACAAGATGTTGCTGCTGCATATTCAGCTTCACAAGTCTAGAGAGTAACAATGGACTGTTTCTTAAAACTCCAAGAAATAACAGAATCCCCCAAGAAAAACACAAAATCAATTGCACTTTTCTATCATCGATATCTCCCGCATAATCACTATCACAAAATTCCATAAGGTTGAAATCACTAGAAGAAGAATAAAAAGCCCAAAGTCAATTGTACATGAAGAATTCTTCTAGCGACTTTCAAATGAGTGGAGGTAGGACCATGAAGCGGTTTACTACTCTAACTGCAAATAGTATATCTGGCATGGTACAAGTCAAGTACCTCAAACTTCCCACAAGACTTTTGAAAAATGTGGAATCCACTTTTGCTCCTTTATCAAACTTGGACAATTTTGTCCCGCGCTCCTTCGGTGTGTTCACGGGATTACAATCGAGCATGTTGAACTTCTTCAAAATCTCTTTTGTATAGCTTTCTCGAGATATACAAATTCCATCCTCCATATGCTTCACTTATAGGCCCAAGTAGTATGACATGAGCCCTACGTCCGTCATCTCAAACTCATGGGACATATCTTTATTAACAGTTTTAAATAAACTTGGTTTATTATCTGTGAAAATAACATCATCAACATAAATACAAAAAAGCAAGATATCTCCATTAATATGCACTTTAAGCTAAAGAGCATATTCATGGAGACAACGAGTAAACCCATTATCTTGAAAATACTTGTCGATGCAGCTATTCCATACCCGTGGGGCTTGCTTCAATCCATATAAAGCTTTATTCAACCGCAACACTTTATCTTCATGTTTTTTGACCATAAATCCCAATGGTTATTCAACATAGACATCTTCATCAAGATAGTCATTCAAGAAGGCTGACTTGACATCTAGTTGATGGATCTTCCACTTCCGCCGCCATGGAAATCAGCAAATAAATCGTCTCCATGTAGGCAACAGGTGCATAGACTTCTTCAGAGTCAATGCCTCGCCTTTGCTTGTAGCCTTTAGCCACAAGTCATGCCTTGTATCTCCATATCTTCATCAACATTATTCTGTATCTTGTATACCCATTTAACTTCAATTGATCGATGACCCTTGGGAAGAGTTGTTAACTCCCAAGTTTTATTCTTCTCTATTGACTCGACCTCCTCCTTCATGGCTTGTCTCCTCCTTTTGTCTGAAACAACTTCATCAAACTTCATTGGTTCACTATCAGCAAAACGACAATATAAAAAATCAAAAATTTTAACTTCTTATATGCCCTCATAGAGCTCTTGAATGCACCCCGTCTGTTGCGGTTGTTCGATTGAACTTTCTTGAGAAGAAGGAGATGCAACATTGGTTGGAGAAGAAGGTGGAGTTGTATCTTGAAATGGTTCCACGATCTCTAGTTCTGCTTCATCACCAAAGTATGGAAAAAAGTCATATTAAGTTTCTTCCTGAGCTTCCTAATTTCATGCTAATTCTTCATCTAATTCAACATCACGACTCACCACCACCTTGACGCTGCTTGAGTTGTATAACTTGTAGCCTTTTGAACTTGTATCATATCCAACAAACACATGCTTGACACTTCGATCGTCAAGCTTCGCTCTCCCTTACTGTGGCACATGAGCATAGGCTATGCTTCTAAAGATTCTCAAGTGTTTGACAATTGGCTTTCTTACACTCCATGCTTCTTGAGGAGTTTGATCTCTAAAATTTCTTGTTGGAGACCTGTTGTTCATATAAACTACACAAGAAACAGCTTCGGCCCAAAATTCCTTGGGCATACTTTTAGCTTTCAACATAAATCTAGCCATATTAAGAATCGTTCAATTCTTTCTCTCTGCAACCCCATTTTGATGGGGTGAATAAGGTACCGTTAGAGGAAGACGAATTCCATGAGACTGACAAAAGTCATTAAATTCTTTTGAAGTAAATTTGCCTCCTCCATCGGACCTTAAAGCTTTTATTTCATAGCCACTTTCTTTTTCCACAAGTACTTTGAAATTTTTAAAAGTAGCAAAAGCTGCAGATTTTTTGGTTCAAGAAATAAACCTAAGTCTTTCTGCTAAATTCATCAATCAAAAGCATAAAGTATTTACTTTTACCAAAGGAAGGTGGATTGATTGGTCCACACACATTACTGTGAACAAGCTGGAGCGGCTTAGTTGATTTTGACATGGCCTCCTTTGGAAAACTCCTCCTTGCATGTTTTCCAAGAAGACAAGCTTCGCACAATTGATTTGGATGGTTGATTGATGTATCCCATGCAGCATGTTCTTTTCTCCTGTTGATTTGAGAACTTCAAAATTCAAGTTCCCAAATCGCATGTGCCAACACCATGATTCATCTTGCACATTAGGCTTCAAACACTTTGCTTCAATTGTCTTAAGATTCGGAGAAAATAATCTATTCTTGCCATCTGCACCTTAGCAATTAGAATTCATCTTGAATCTATAAGCCAAATGATGCATATTTTTCATATGGATGTCATATTCCTTTTCAAGAAGTTGGCCCAAACATAGAATATTACTTTTTAATTTTGGCACATAATAAACATCTTGAAATAACTTATGGCCACCATTTTTATAGGATATCAGAATTGTCCCTATCCCTTCGATTTGAATATTTGAGGTATCTCCAAAGGACACACCAAAGGTTTATTGATCTCCAAAGGACACACCAAAGGACAAAGAATTGTCCTTACCATTTTATTGATCTCCACAAACATCTCTTTGCATCCACACATATGGTTGCTTGCTTCATTGTCCAAATACCACGAGCTACAATCATCCATATCTTCTTCTGTGATTGCTAGCAACAATATTGACTCATATTCGTCTTTCTTGTCTTCAACAAGGTTAGTTTTCTCTTCAACATTGTTATGAAATTCCCAAAAGTAATTACCAAATTTATGAAAATTACAACACTCAATTTCTGATTTGTCATACCTTTGTCCATTATTTTCTTGATAGTAGCTAAATCTTCTTCCTCCTCTTTGTCCACGACCCTGACCTCTAAATATTTGGTGGATCTTAACTTTATTGTTGAAGTTGTTACCGTCACTTCTTCCTCCTCCATGACTTCCACGGCCTCGTCCTCATCCATTCCTCGATAGATTTTTTCACCTACATAATCCTTAAAGGATGCCTGAGTTTTAGGAAGTTACTCTAGTGGCGCTTCTTGTATCCTCTTGATCTTTTCTTCATGGTCTTCTAAAGAACCCTCCAACTTCTCCGGTAGTTCATTCAGTAGCCCTAGACCCAAACAACTTCATGGTTGAGAACATGGCTACTGTGATGATGCAATTGAGTATCCTCAATAAAAAGATTAATGAGTCGGGCCAAAAGTAGGTGCACATAGTTGACACGACTAATGGAGGCTTATGCACACCATGCATTAACCAACCATATATGTGCTCGTGGAGTGGCTAAAGTGAAAATCAAAACTATCAAGAGAACATAAACTAAAGGATGTTACCACACATGGGTTGCCTCCCATGAAGCACTTGATTTAACGTCGCGGCACGACGAAGTTGGCCCCCCTTCGGGCTTACTCATTGGTCGGGCATGGACCATCTTTGAGAGCCAACTGTTCTACCAAGTGTTTTTCTCCATCTATTCCCAAGTAGTGCTTGACTCGCTGGCCATTTACTTTGAACGTTCGGAGCCCATCCTCAGATTCTAATTCCACAGCTCCAAAAGGGGATACATTTACCACCTTGAACGGGTCGGACCACTTTGATTTTAGCTTGCCCGGAAACAATTTGAGCCTTGAGTTGAAAAGAAAAACCAAGTCACCCAACTTGAAATCCCTTTTCAAGATCTTTTTGTCGTGGACGAACATCATCCTTTCCTCGTACACAGCTGCACTTTCATATGCATGGAAGCGGGATTCCTCCATTTCATTGAGTTGTGTTAACCTCAAATTTACAGCTTCAGCCCAGTCCAAGTTCAACCTTGTTAAAGCCCACATGGCTTTGTGCTCCAATTCTACGGGTAGATGACAAGCCTTTCCGAAGACTAACCAGTAAGGTGAAGTACCAATAGGGGTTTTGTACGTCGTGCGGTATGCCCACAATGCGTCATCTAGCTTCTTTGACCAGTCAATCCTGTTGGCATTAATAGTCTTTGCTAGAATATTCTTTATCTA
>ML377249.1:0-33087 GCA_005239525.1 Nicotiana knightiana | reverse complement strand
AAGGTGTGGCCACCTTATGCTTGACGCCATATTTCTCTAGTAGCCCCGTGAAAGCCTTGTTACATAAGTGAGACCCACCATCACTAAGAATGGCTCTAGGAGTGCCAAACTGTGTGAATATATTTTTCTTTAAGAATGCGGTTACACACCTTGCCTCATTGTTTGGTAGGGAAATTGCTTCAACCCACATGGACACATAATCCACAGCCATCAGGATGTATTTCATACCACATGAGCTTACAAAGGGGCCCATAAATCCAATTCCCCACACATCAAAGATCTCGACCTCCATCACAAAGTGAATTGGCATTTCATGCCTCTTAGAGATTGATCCCTGCCTCTGACATTGGTCACAATCCTTGACTATTTGATTTGCTTCTTGATAAATCGACGGCTAATAATAGCCACATTCAAGTACCTTTGTCGCCGTTCGATTACCCCCATGATGATCCCCAACTGGTGAGTCATGGAATGCCTTTAGAATTGGCATCATCTCTTATTCTGGAATGCACCTCCTAATGATGTTATCAGCACAAATACGGAACAAGAATGGTTCTTCCCAATAATATTGTCGTCACTCTCTCAAAAACTTCTTTTTTGGTAAGTTTCCAGTCCATCCGGAATGAGGTCACTAACCAAGTAGTTAGCAATATCGGCGTACCAAGGAATATATGAAGAAGACAATGCCAAAATATGCTCATCAGGGAAAGCATCATTGATGTCAAGATTTTCGTTCTGTCGCCCGTCTTCTTGAAGCCTAGAGAGATGATCCGCTACTTGGTTTTCTGTGCCCTTACGGTCCTTGACCTCAAAGTCAAATTCTTGCAATAGGAGGACCCACCGGATTAACCTAGGTTTGGCATCTTTCTTTGCCATGAGATAGCGAAGAGAGGCATGGTTGGTATACACCACCACCCTAGACCCCAACAAATAAGCTCGGAACTTTTCAAAAGCATATACAATGGAAAAAAGCTCTTGCTCTGTCACAGTATAGTTCACTTGTGCCCCGTTGAGTGTCTCGCTTGCATAGTAAATGTGATGAATAACCTTGTTATGTCGTTGACCCACCCAGAACTGCTCCAATAGCTACACCACTGGCGTCACACATGAGCTCGAATGGAAGAGACCAATCTGGTGTGACAATAATGGGTGCCGTAGTGAGCTTATCTTTTAGCTCCTCAAATGCCTTAAGGCACTTTTCATCAAACACAAACTTGGCGTATTTTTCAAGGAGCTTGCACATAGGATTTGCAATTTTGGAGAAGTCCTTGATAGAACTCCGATAGAATCCGGCATGCCCTAAAAATCTTCGGACACCTTTTACCGATGTTGGTGGATGAAGTTTGGAGATGATTTCAACTTTTGCTCGATCAACCTCTATGCCATGTTTTGAAATCTTGTGCCCCAAGACAATGCCTTCGTCCACCATGAAGTGACATTTCTCCCAGTTAAGTACAAGGTTGGTCTCCTCACATCGCTTGAGCACTTGTCTAAGATTGTCAATACAATGCTCAAAAGAATCACCTAACACCGAAAGGTCATCCATGAAAACCTCTAGGAAATCCTCCACCATGTCTGAGAAGATGGACATCATGCATCTTTGAAAGGTAGCCGGAGCATTACATAAACCAAACAGCATCCGGCTAAAGGCAAAGGTTCCATATGGGCAAGTGAATGTTGTCTTTTCTTGGTCCTCCAGTGTTATATTGATTTGGTTATAGCCGGAATACCCATCGAGGAAGCAATAGAATGATCTTCCCGCTAGCCGATCAAGCATTTGATCAATAAAAGGCATAGGGAAATGATCTTTGCATGTGGCACTGTTGAGCTTCCGATAGTCCATGCATACTCTCCACCCGGTGACCATCCGTGTAGGGATAAGCTCATTCTTTTCATTGTGAATTACTGTCATGCCTCCCTTCTTTGGTACACATTGCACCAGACTAACCTATGAACTATTTGCAATGGGGTAGACAACCCCGACATCTAACCACTTGATTATCTCTTTCTTTACCACCTCTTGCATCAATGGATTCAACCTCCTTTGGTGTTCAACACTCGGCTTGCTTCCATCTTCCAATTGGATTTTATGCTCACAAATTCTGGAAGGAATCCCTCAGATGTCCGCTATGCTCACAATGCTTGTCGATGTTCCCGTAAGACATTCAACAATTTTCCTACCTGCACATCATCCAACAAAGAGGAAGCCGTTACGGGTAAAGTATCATTAGAGCCAGGAAATTTGAACCTCAAATGTGACGGAAGTGGCTTGAGCTCCAGTTGTGGTGGCTCCAGGATGGAAGGCTTTGCGGGAGAAGTAGATCTCTTCTCTAAGTCAAGAGAGAGTTTCTTCGGTGTATAAGAGTAGGACCCACGTCCTTCCAATGCATTCACGTCTTCTACATACCCCTCCATGTCCTTTCATCAAAATTTACCAAGATTGCCACCAAGGACTCACCAAGGCACTCTTCCTCCATCATCATGACCTCATCAACAACATCTATTACTGAGATCCCTTCATATGCGTTAGGCAACTTCAAACCCTTACTAGCTTGGAAAGTGACTTCCTCAACATTCACTTGGAATTTGATTTCATTTCATTCCGAATCCATCAAGGCTCTTATCGTGGCAAGGAATGGTCTTCCCAATATGATAGGAATTTCCTTGTCAACCGCACAGTCAAGGACAACAAAGTCGGCCGGGAGGAGGAACTTCCCCACTTTTAATAAGACATCATCAATAATACCCACGGGTCTCTTAATTGAAAGGTCGGCCATTTGCAATCTCATACCTGTGGGTCTTGGCAATCCCAATTCCGCTTGCTTGTAAATAGCAAGAGGCATCAAATTTATGCTAGCACCATTATCATAAAGTGCCCTTGCAAAATCTCTCAACCTGATAGTACATGGAATGGTGAATGCTCTCGGGTCTTCTTTCTTCTCAACGGTGGTTGTGGCAATAACAGTGTTTAACCAAAGAATTGGATTGTTTTCCCAAAGATATTTTAAGAAGAACACGGGTTTCTGATAACCAAAGAATAAGATTATAGTAGGCAAACTTGCAAATGGAAAGCAGTAAGATGCACATAAAGAAAGTATATTGCAATAGTGGTTCAGGATCCTCCCTTTACAGGTTATATTTTATGCCCTTATATAGGGAATTTCCTAATATAACGTCTGCCTTTTTCAGTGATTGAGCATTAATGACTAATAACGATTTCAATTAACATTACAATGAATCATCCGTAACTATTGAGTGAATGTTGTGTAACGTATGGATCTCTAATTTGAAGATCTCTGAATCTGCCCTTTATTCTGTCCAAATACACTTTTGACCGTGTCTCTTCATCTTCTCCATTAGTTTGAAACCTACGTAGCTAATTAACCCATGGATGTGATTTGCCGTGCCTCTTTTCCTCGTACCTCTTCTTAGAGTCCTGTCCAGCTTTTGTGTCTTCATTACTCCACGTAGACTACTGAGTCATCAAGATTTGTTACACGTGTGAAGCTCTTTTTTTACCAATACAGATAGTCCCCCCACTTACCATATATTTAACAATTAATATTTGGTAAGTGGATACTCATTTATGGCGGGAATATTTTTCCGCCGCTTTACTCGAATCATTGTATCTTTTCCTGTACGTAAGCGTCGCTTATCACTTTTATTTAATGCTTATGCCACGTGGAATTCTTGGGTTGGTTCTGCAATTACTCAGCGTCTTTTAGGGCTTTCTTGTGGCTGCACCAGTCACGAAGTGACATCTTCAATTATAGTTTTCACATCATTTCCCCCCCCCCCTTTTGATGGTTGCCTTCGAGTATAAATACCCCATTTTCCTTTTCTTTCACGAAAAGATTCTAACTTTCAAACTTTATTTGTAAAGAATTTTTTTCCTTTGCCTTTGTAGATATGTCTTCTTCAAACCGATCTAAGGGAGTCATAAACGTTGATGAGTTGACACCCTCTTCTGCTCCAACTCGGAGTCGGAGGGGTGGTAGATTGAGGAGTTTAGGCTCTAATCCTTCGAGAGGTTCTTCATCTTCTCAGATTGTTTCCCCGCCTTCTGCTAGGTCTTTAATCTCCCCAAGAGCTAGGGTTTGCAGGTCTCTGTCCAGGGGTAGATAACATCACGAACCCCTACGCGAACCACGGGTTGATGAAATTATTCCAGCTGAGTTTGCCTTCACTAGGGATAGTCAGGTTCTTGTAGACTAATCGTCCTCCCTTGATAGTGTTGATAGGTATCCCACTCTTATTACCGAAGGTTTGATTCCCCTTGTTCGCAGGGAATGTTCTTGGGAGTCTGGTTTTCCCATTGTTATTCCGAATAGTAACCAAAGAATAATGTGTTACAAGACGAGGCATTATTTTGTTTACACTTACCCTTTTAATCTAGGGTTTAGACCTCCTATTGATCCAATCATCATCGAATTTTGTCTTTTCTTCAACATTTGCTTAGGACAAGTTGGTCCTCTTGTGTGGCAGGTTGTCGCGTGTCTTAGATGTTTAGCTTCTTTAGCCTCGGTTCCTTTTTCCTTTAATCACCTCATTCATCTTTATTCTCCTACCTTATTTCGTCAAGGGGTTTTCACTCTGGCTGCTAGGAGCAAAAGAGTGTTGGTAACCCCTGATGACGATAAGGATAGAGGTTGGTACCTTCGGTACGTTTCTGTGCCCACATCTGGTTTAGTGGGCGAGGAAAACCTTCCCTTCCCTGATAAGTGGAATCGCGCACGTGAGTACATTTTAGCTCATGCCTGTTATTTTTATTTTCTTTGCTTTAAGTGTTTTATTAACACCGTAGCTATTTTCCTTCTCTTTCAGCAATCATGGGTACTGTTGAGAATGTCTCCGGTATCCATGACTGGGTAAAAATTTTGTTATCAGTTGCTCCATTGGAGGAAAGATCTTGGAAGTACTTCCCGTGAAGTACGATTGGAAAGTGAAGACCCATGGTAAGTGAAACTTTTGTTTTCGCTTATTTTCCTTACTCGAGCTTCTTTTTCTTCGTTTGTTTAACCCTTTTCCTTTTGACATGGTTTTCTGCTAGGGGATATCTGATGCATCCATCCCAAAGATGTCTTTGGCTCAGGCCCAGTAGATTATTACCGGTTCCTCTTCTTCCAAGAGGAAAGTTGTTTGTTCTAAGACCTTTGAAGAAGAAGAAGAAGAGGAGGGCATTTTAGTGCACAGGTCACGTAGAAGAAGGGTGGTCTCAGACGATGAGTCTACACTCGTGGCTATGTCTTTCGTACCTGGTGTCAGACCTCCTACCCCTGGGGATTCTTCTTCTTATATTGAACATGACTCTGCGGATCATCTATTCCACGAAGGTTTTGGTAGTGTTGTTAATGAGGCGCCTCTGGCTGTTTTTACTCCCTCCTTTAAAGAAATCCCTTCATCTGTTCCGGTTATTTCCACTGCTCCTATGGCCATTTCTGCTCCTATGGCCATTTCTGCTCCTGCCTCTGCCTTTCCCGTGGCTTTCTCAGCTCCTCAAGTTTTCATGCCTGAAACTTCTTCAACTCCACAAATTTCATTTCCCGTGGCTCCTTCATCTCAGCCTGCTTTCGTGCCTCCTACTAGAGAAGTATGGTCTTCCAGCAGGGAGATGAGGCAAGTGCTAATTGAGGTTCTGGCTGATAGGAGCCTTTTTAAGAAATTTGGCTAACCCAAAGTGTGGCTGAAACCTTTGATTGGCCTAACAGAGAGGACCAAGCTGGATAGTCACAGCTCTCTTATCTGGGCTAATGAGGTTGTGCATTCCTCCGTGAAGGTAACGTTCGTTCTTTTGTATCTCATTCTTATGTAATTACGGTATCTAATCGAGTTTGTTTTTGTAGATCAATCTCATAGGCACGGAACTCATGAAGAGGATGTCTAACATGGAGCAAGAGCTAAAGGAGTGGCATGCTGAAGCAGGGAACTGGAAGGGGCAATATGAAAGCCTGAGGCTCGACATGGAAGCCTTAGAAGAAGAAAAGAATACCTTGGAGCGGCAGATGAGAGTTGTGGCTGAGGAGTTGGAAGTGGAGAAGGCTTCTTCTAACCAAGCGGACAAAGACAAGAGCATTCTTGAGTCTTTGTTCGTTGAGCAATTATCCCCTGCCTCGGAAGAAGTTAGGAGCTTGAAAGCTTTGCTAGAGAAGAAGGAGGAATAGTCAGGCGAGCTTGTGGAGTCACTTACCTAAACTCAAGAGGATCTTCGCATTGCTTTAGACAAAACCCAATCTTTGGAGGAGTCAATTGTACCCTTGAGGGCTGCCCATGAAGCTGTTGAAGTCGAGAAGGATGGGTTAAGAGCTGAGCTTCAGATATGGGAGAAAGATTATGAAAGTCTCGAAGAGGCGGCATCTGTCGATGTTAGTTTGGCGTACATGAATTCTCGCCTCGATACATTGACAGAAATGAGTCGAGGAGATTTCGACCTTGATGCCAAAATTGTTAAGATCAATGAAGCCATGGAAAAGGCTCAACAAGGTTTGGATCTTTTCCCACCTGAAGGTGAGACTCCTGCTGTCCAAGCCTCTTCGTCCCAAGCTGCTCTTACTCCTTCTGTTGATGAAGAAGTCAATCCCCCTTCTCAAGAAGATTAAGATGTCGATTCACCCCCCCCCCCCTCTTTTTTTATCTTTGTCCCAATTGGTGGTTACCCCCAGTCCCATCGGGGTTAAATTTTGATCTCTTTAAAGTCCCTAAATGACAACTTAGGGGCACCTCAATGTATAAAAATTTTATACGGCTAAGTATAAGTTAGTACTTAGTTTTACTTAGCCGTTTTAATATATTAATGCAAGTATGACTTTTGTTTTCCGTTGAGTTTCGTTTTCACTCTTTAAGTCTTTTGCATGCTTTAGTTTTTGAGGTTTTATTTTTACCTCTGAATTTTGCATATACAATGCTTTAGATTACTCGTACCTTTTCGTAATAGGCATGGTTTCATATTAAACGTGTGCCTTTTTGTAGTAAGCATAATTTATGGAAGAGGGCCCATTTTTTATCAACACTTAATGAAGAAGACGTCTCAACTTCATAAAGGTGTAGTAATGCAATAGAGTGATAGGAATTTTTTCACTTGTTTAAGAATGTTTCTGAGGAAAGTTTTTCGTTTGATCTTTCACAACTTTTTACATGTGTTTGATTATCGTTCAAAACTCAAGTTGCAATTGTTTTCTTTTAACAGATTTGATATACACTTGTATTTCGTAACTGTTTTTCGTATGTAATAGTTTTTTCGAGTTAATACAAGAGAGCAACTGTTTCTCGTTCGTAACGATTTTTTTTCAAGTTGGAGTTTTCACCCGTAACTGTTTTTGTCGACAACAGTTTTCAATAAGCACGAGGAAAATATTGTTGCATCCGTAACTATTTTATTTGATAACTGTTTTCTATATGAGTACAAAGATTTCGTGACTGTTTTTAGTTACAACAATTTTTCTTTTGAACAAGTACAAAGATGCGCATTTCTTCCTCGTAGCTAACATTACTAACATTTTGCCTTTTAGCCTGAACATGTTCGAAGGTTTTTTGGATTAGAGGCTTTGTGTTTGAGTCTTTAGCTCTTTCAATTTTGCTCGTATCACTTGGCTTGCTGGATAGATGGATTTTCAGGCTCGATCTTTGACTCTTTGATAGTCTTTTTTTCTTCGTTTTTGCCTTCCATACTGTATAGTCCCCCAAGTGTTTGAGCTTTGAAGAATTAAATCTCCAGCACTTGAGTATTCCTTCCTTATGGTCCTTTTCCTGAAAAGGAAAAACATATGGGACTCGAAGGTATATAATTTTTAGATGATGACTTGCTTAACCCTTTTTAAAACGTCCATCAGAAAGTGTAACCCTAGACCGGGAATTTAGTTATTTCCCCGCGTCTTTATAGGCCCAATATCATCAACTGACCGGAGGTACTTCTTTTCCTTAAAAGTAGTACTTCTTCAAGTGAATGTCATTCCAACTTGTTGGTAGGATTCTGCTGTCCATAGCTTCCAACTCGTAGGCGCCCTTCCCAGCTAGCCTCGGATTTTGTAGGGTCATTCCCAGTTTGGATTTATCTTTCTTGCTCTTGCTTCTTTCGTTGGTTGAAAGACTTTTTTGAGGACGAAGTCCCCAATCTTGAAGTACCTGAGATGAGCTTTACGGTTGTAATAAAGCTCTATGATTTGTTTTTGAGCTGTCATCTGTATCAGTGATGCTTCTCTCCGTGGTTCGAGTAGGTCCAGATTGGTCCTCAATTCGTCGTCGTTTGCTTCCTCCATGGATGTTGTGAACCTTATGCTTGGTTCGCCAATCTCCACAGGTATTAAGGCTTCTGAGCCATAGACAAGTGCGAACGGAGTTTCTCCCGTGGTTGTTTTTGAAGTTGTTGTGTATGCCCATAGTACCGCTGGTAACTCATCAGGCCAGTTTCCTTTGGCATTATCCATCCGCTTCTTTAGATTGTTGATGATGACCTTATTCGTTGACTCAACTTGACTATTAGCCACGGGGTGGTATGGCGTTGAAGTGATCCATTTGATTTACCAGCTTTCGAAGAATTTTGTGATTTGCGAGCCTATGAATTATGGGCCATTATCGCACACGATCTCCTTTGGTATCCCAAAGCGGCATATTATATTTCGCCATAAGAATCTTTTAACTTCCTTTTCTTTCACTTGTTTGAATGCTTCTGCCTCTACCCATTTTGTAAAATAGTCGGTTAGCATGAGAAAAAATCGTACCTGTCCTTTAGCTGTGGGTAGAGGTCCTACTATGTCCATACCCCATTTCATGAAAGGCCATGGGGATATTATTGGATGGAATAATTCCGCTGGTCGATGCATGTTATTGGCAAACCTTTGGCACCTGTCGCATTTGGATACGAAGTTCTCGGCCTCTTGTTCCATCTTAGGCCAATAGTATCCAGCTTTGATTAAGGTTTTCACTGAGGATCTCCCCCCTGAGTGATTTCCACAGTGTCCTTCGTGGACTTCTTTCATCACAAACTCCGTTTGGTTAGGTCCGAGGCATTTTGCTCGGGGCCCTCCAAATATCTTGCGAGTTTCGAATGAGGCAGTACCGTGCAGCTTTGTGGCTAAGTTCTTGAGATGTTTTCTTGTCTTCAGGTACGGTGCCATTTTGCAAAAAATTTAGGATTTCGTTTCTCCAATCCCAGGTTAAATTATTGAAAGTTACCTCATTTCTATCATGGTCGATAGCTGAATGGAATAGATGAACGACGATTGCATTGTCCTTGTTTGTTACTTCCGTGACTGCTGCGAGGTTAGCTAATGCATCTGCTTCAACATTTTCCTCTCTAGGTATTTGTACTACCTTCCATGTTTTGAATTGTCTCACGAGATCTCGTGCCTTTTCAAAATATTGTAGCATCCGAGTCTCTCGAGCGATGTAAGTCCCCTGCATTTGATTTACTACCAATTGGGAATCGCTTATAATCATGATTTGCTCGATTGAGAACTCTTGTGAAAGTTCTAATCCTGCAATAACAGCTTTGTACTCTACCTCATTGTTAGTTATAGGATAACATTTGATAGCCTGCCGTGTCTTTTCACCCGTGGGTGATATTAAGACTATGCCTAAGCCGGCACCTTTTATACTGGAAGAACCATCGGTTAATAGGGTCCATAGACCCGGATTAACACCGTTGAAGAGTTGTAACTCTCTCTCCACTTCAGGGACAATGCAATTACTAAAGTCATCGACAAAATCAGCTTAGATATGAGACTTGATTGCAGTCCTAGGATGATATATTATTTCATGGTCACTTAATTCTATACCCCACTTGGCTAATATTCCTGATAGTTCTTGTTTATGCAATATGTTTCTTAATGGATACGAGGTCACACCTGTGGTTGGATGACAATGAAAGTATGGCCTTAATTTTCTGGATGCCACGATTAGAGCTAAGGCTAATTTTTCTAGATGTGGATATCTAGTTTCAGCATCTAGTAATGTCTTGCTTACCTAATGAATAGGAGATTGTTTATCTTTATTCTCCCTTACCAACATTGCACTTACAATTTCTGAGACTGCAAGGTAGACGTACAGCCTCTCCCCCTCCTTTGTCTTTGACAGCAACGGAGGTTTTGATAGATAAGACTTTAGGTGTTTGAGAGCCTGTTGGCATTCTTCAGTCCATTCGAACCGATTTTGCTTTTTGAGAACTGCAAATAATTTATAACTTTTCTCGGAAGATTTGGAAATAAATCTTCCTAAGTCTTCAATTCTTCCCGTTAGTCTTTGAACTTCTCTTTTGTTTATAAGTACATCAGGTATTTCTTCTATAGCTTTAATTTGATCAGGATTTACCTCTATTCCCCTGTTTGATACAAGGAAACCTAAGAACTTACCTAATTCTACGCCAAAAGTGCATTTTTCTGGATTCAACTTCATATTGTACCTGCGTAAAATGTCAAAGGTAATAGAGAGGTGCCGGAAATGGTCATCCGTCGGTGTTGACTTTACTAGCATGTCATCGATGTAAACTTCCATCATTTTTCCTAGATGTTCCTGGAACATCTTGGTCATTAGACTTTGATAGGTGGCTCCAGCGTTTTTCAAGCCAAAAGGCATGAGTTTATAACAATAAGTCCCCCTGTTTGTAATAAAGGAGGTCTTTTCCTCATCTGAGGGGTCCATTTTAGTCTGATTATAACCAGAATACGCGTCTAGGAAGCTTAACAATTAATGACCTAAGGTGGCATCAATCATTTGATCTATATGTGGTAATGGGAATGAATCTTTGGGGCATGCTTTATTTAAGTCAGTATAATCTACTCACCATTTTGCCATTCTTTTTAGGTTCTACCATAGTGTTAGCTATCCAGTTAGGGTACGTTACTTATCGTATCGAACCAATCTTCAAGAGTTTCTGTACCTCTTCGTCAATCACATGGTTCTTGAATGATCCTTGCTTTCTTTTCTTCTGCTTAACAGGTACGAAGGATGGATCTTCATGTAGTTTATGAGTCATCACTTCTAGTGGGATACCTGTCATATCTGAGTGGGACCACGCAAAGCAGTCTGCGTTAGCCTTTAAATAATCAATTAACTTACCTCTTCGACCGGGGCTGAGCCTCGTGCCTATATACACTTTCTTTTCAGGCATTTTCTCAGACAATGGAACAACTTCGAGCTCTTCCGTAGTTGTTTTGATGTGCTCATCTTCCTCCGGTTCATGAACGACGTCAGGTCTGGAATCTACATCCGTGTGGTCCAATGCACCTTCTGTGGTAACTTGATTCACCTTCTCGTAAGTATTTTCTTTCGGACCTGTTTCAGCAATAATACCTTCTGTACCTATTTGGGTAGTAATTTCTTCCATGCATGTTTGGGCGGTGTTACCTGCTTGGGAGATTCCCTTATATTTTGATTCTTCCACCTCTACTTTTTTTGTTGTAGTGTACCACGGAATTTATATTTCTCGCGGTTTGCTGATCGCCTCTAATTTGCTGAATCCCCCATTTAGAAAGGAATTTAATTACCTGATGCAAGGTACAGGGTATTGCTTTCATGTCGTGGATCCATGGCCTTCCCACGATTACGTTATAAGCCATGTCAGTATCGATGACTTGGAACCTGGTACTTTTGATCACCCCCTCAGCATAAGTGCTAAGCTCAATTTCTCCTTTTGTTATAACCGTAGAGTTATCAAACCCTGATATGGCTCGTGCCCTTGGGATTACTTGATTCCCCAATAGCATTTCTTCCACGACTCTTAGCAAAATGATATTGACTGAACTACCTGGATCAATCAACACTCTTTTTACGTTAGTGTCATGAATAAGTAAAGATATTACCAGGGCATCATTGTGAGGAAGCATTAATTCGCCGATATCTGCATCATCGAAGGTTATATCATCCGCTTCCATATTTTCACGAACTCGTTTTCCGTGTGTAATTGTGAACTTTGTGGTCGTTTTGTAGACCACTCTGTTTACTTCTTCACCTTCGTGTATCACGTTGACGGTTCCTCTTGGAGATGCAGGTTTTGGGGGCTCTTGCCTGTTTTTTATGTATGCTTGTTTATCTTTTTCACTGAACAATTCTGTCAAATAGCCCTGTTTCAATAATTGTTCTACCTCACCTTGTAAAAATCTACAATCTGTAGTTCTGTGTCCATGATCATTATGGAATTCACACCAGAGATCTGGGTTCCTCTTATTTGGATTTGACCTCATCTCTTTGGGCCATCGAACTTTATCACCCAAATTTCTTAACACTGAAATTAGTTCAGAGGTACTTACATTAAAGGTATGATCACAATTTGCACATTACCTCTAGGTCGCTGACCTTGATCCCTTCTGGATCTAGATGAAGACGAGCCTACATCTCTGTTTAGTGGTCCAAAATCTAACTTGGTGTTTTCGAACCTGGGACGAGTTTCACGTCCTGATGGTCCCATGTAAGGATCGTAACTGTGTTTACCTGATCTCCTATCTGATTCTGAACGCCTGGATCTGGTATATTCTTCCTCTTTCGAACGAGCAAGGGTATCTTCTTCTATTCGAAGTTTAGTACTATACATGTTACAAACATCGTTCCACGTTGTAGCTGGGAATTCTCTCAAGCTTTCCTTGAGTCTTCTCGTGGCTTCTGAGCTTTTGTCATTTAGATTACTTTCAAATGCCATGGCTGCCCAATTATCAGGCACCCTTGGTAGTTGCATTCTTTCTCGTTGAAACCTGTCTACAAATTCACGAAGTAGTTCCGTATCTCCTTGTTTTATTTTAAAGATGTCCTCCATCCATTTCACGACTTTTTGCGCACTGGAGTGTGCCTTTATGAATGAATTTGCAAGCTCAGCATAAGAATCAATAGAGTTTTCAAGGAGAAGAGAATATCAGGTTACCGCCCCTTTGGTAAGTGTTTCTCCAAATTTTTTAACCAGGACCGACTCAATTAAGTCGTTGCCCTTCACTCCGGTGGTAAAAGCAGTTACATGGTCGCGTGGGTCAGTTGTCCCGTCATATTTAGGTACTTCAGGACTTTTAAACTTCTTTGGAATGGGTACGGGTGCTGCGCTTGGTTTCCAATGTTGTTGAGAATATATATCAACGTCAATACCTTTGATAACAAGTGGTACTCCAGGAATTTGTTCGATTCGATCGTTTTGTTCCTTCACCTATTTCTGCAAAGCTAGTAATAAAGTCTGTACTTCAGAGTTATTAGATATACCTTGTCTCGCTTCGAGAGATTCATTAGGAGTATCTCCCCTTCATGAGTTTGCCAACCCAGATTGAGGATTTTCCATGGTAATGGTATTATTGGGGGGTGGTGCCGGTTGTGCAGGTAACGCTGCCGGCAATCCCCTCGCAAATTCTTGCAAAGCTTGGCTCACATACTCTACAATCATTTTCTTTACTCGATCTTGTTCCACCGTTTGATCATTGTTATCATTGTTGTTATTTGAACTTTCTGGGGATTGTTCCCTTGAACCACGTGGGGTTCTTGAAGGCGATGGAACTGGGGTTCCATTCCTTTGCTGGTTGTTGTCGTTGGAGTTCAACATAGTTCAGAGGATATCGCTTGAAAAGCAAACAAAGATTATCAGATTCCTAGTAATGGAACCAATTTGTTTAACCAAAGAATTGGATTCTTTGCCCAAAGTTGTTTTAAGAAGAACATGGGTTTCTGATAACCAAAAAATAAGATTATAGTAGGCAAACTTGTAAATGGAAAGCAGTAAATGCACAGAAAGAAAGTATATTGCAATAGTGGTTCGGGATCTTCCCTTTACAGGTTATATTTTATTCCCTTATATAGGAAATTTCCTAATATAACGTCTGCCTTTTTCAATGATTGAGCATTAATGACTAATAACGACTTCAATGTAACGTTACAATGAATCATCTGTAACTGTTGAGTGAATGTTGTGTAATGTATGGATCTCTAATTTGAAGATCTCTGAATCTGCCCTTTATTCTGTCCAAATACACTTTTGACCGTGTCTCCTCATCTTCTCAATTAGGTTGAAACTTCTATAGCTAATTAACCCGTGGATGTGATTTGTCATGCCTCTTTGCCTCGTACCTCTTCTTAGAGTCCCGTCCAGCTGTCGTGTCTTTATTGCTGCACATAGACTACTGAGTCATCAAAATTTGTTACACATGTGAAGCTCTTTTTTTACCAATACAAATAGCACTAACCCGGTGAGTCATGTTCACCACTTCATTCTTGGTGGATCTCTTCTTGGTCATCAAGTCTTTTAAGTATTTGGCAAATCCCAGCATCTCTTGGAAAGCCTCCAAGAATGGGATGTTTACCGACAATTGCTTCAAAATATCATAGAACTTCTCGAACTTTCCATCATCTAACCTCCTTGCAAGCCTTGGAGGGAATGAAGGAGTAGGTCGAGGAATCGGTCGAGGAGCTTTTGGGGTCTCCTTCACCCTTTCCTTAACCTCCTCGTGCTTTGCTTTTTGGATTTTCACCTCTTGGGAGGGCTTCTCACTTTCAACAACAACCGGCACTTCGACTTGTGCCTCAACTTCTTGCTCAAGATCATCTACCTCAACTACTTTTTCACTCTCATCTTGAAGGACCTTACAACTTCTAGTTGTAATAACCATGCAATGAGAAGATGAACCGCTCACATTCCCCTTTGGTTTGACAATTTTATCACTTGGAAGAGTACCTTTTAGCTTAGGGTTTTGTTCTCTTGACAAGTCTCACATTTGCATCTCAAGATTTTGTATAGAGGCGGTATGTGACCCCACGATTTCGGACATGTTCTTCATTGTAGAATCACTTCTCTCTTGATTTTGCATGATCTTTTCAAGCATCCCTTCTAACTTGGATTCATTTTGAAGGGTCCTCCTTGTAATACTGCCCCTTCGGTGGAACATAGGGGTTGGAGCTCCGATTGGCATAAATGCTATTGTTGTTGTTCCAATTACCTTGACTCGAACCACCTTGGTCATTGCGCCAATTTTGTTGGCCTTGCCCTTGCAGGTTTGGCCTCCATTGATTTTGTTGGAGATACCCTCCTTGAGAATTATGAATATAGTTGGCTTCTTCAAACTCTTGATTTCCCGTCGGTTGCATGTCTTCACAACATTTACCTTCTTTGTTTGGCTCTCTGTGAACATCTTTGTCAACACATCAATGTTGGTGGCAAGACCGGAAATCAATTGGTCTCTCTCTTGAATGCCATGATTGATTGTGTTTGGCCATTTTATCCAGAATTTGTCCATGAAAGATCGGTCTGCTGCATTTTTTTCTATGGACTGAGACAATGCATCCAAACCCATGTACAACTTCTCCATCAGAATGCCATCAATAAAACCATGGTTCCGTGACATCACTAAGTACAACTTGAATCGGTCCCACGCTTCATGTAAGTGTTCTCCTGGTATTTGTTTGAAGAAGAAGATTTTATATCTAAGCTCAGACTTCTTGCTCTGAGGGAGCCACTTGGACAAGAAGTCACGGACAAGCTCAGGCCAAGAAGTGATAGATTGAGGAGGTAGATTTTGAATCCACTTTCTCGCTTCTCCAGTCAATGAGTATTTGAATACTCGCAATCTCAAGGCGTCGTCTGTTACATTGTTCTGCTTATGCATGTCGCATACACCCAAGAAGTTCCTAAGGTGTTGCGTTTGATCATCATCGGTTGAGTTTCTGAATAATCCTTCTGCTTTAAGCATTAGGATTAACCCATGTTCTACTTTGAATGTAGCAGCTTCCACCCGTGGAGGAAGGATCGCATTGGTATCATCAAGATATTTCTCAATGTCCACAAAGGGATTCTCATCTTCCTCATACTCGACCATTCTCACCTATCACACCAAGCAAAGCAAGCAAAATGTCACGACCCAAACTGGAGGATCATGACTAGTACCCAGGCCATACTTGCCGAGCACCAACGTACATTTTATCTAATCTTCTTATTATCTTTAAGGGCCGACGAGATCAATATAAGTGGTAGATATGGATTATGAACACAAAACAATGATAGATAATGGAATAAACATGGATAACATGGGATAACAAGACTGCCAAGAAACTACATATAACTTAGGAGCTACCACGCTTCCATGAAAGACTATACAACAAAAATCATCCGACAAGGCATACCAAACTATACATGAGCCGACACCTGTCTATGAGCCTCTAAAGGAGCATAAGTAATGCAACATAGTCGGAACAGGGCCCCGACATACCCATAATATCTATAACCAAAAATTCATACCAAGACCATGGCAAGTCCGGAGAAGGGATCTCGCCTATAACCGCTGAACTGGAAAGCCTACTGTGGTTGGGGAACTGCGTCTCCCTGTCTATCAGGACCTACAGCACGACATGCAGCGTCCACAAATAAAAAGGACGTTAGTACGAATAATGTACTGAGTATGTAAGGCAGGTCAATATAAATATCAACAATAATGTAAATAGAGGTAGAGAAGATAAAACATGTAACATCTGAGTGATTCTAAGAGACAGTAACATGAAATGCATGACACGTATATACACATAATCTTTTAAAAACATCCGCCTCTGTGGGCATCATCATTATCGTATCAACATCCACCTCTGTGGGCATCATCATCATCATATCATACCCGGCCTCAAAGAGGACTCGATAAACCCAACTGATCAGTGGTTGCACAATAGGTGCCATACTCGGCCGACTATAGTGCAGCTCGGTAGAGTAAAATAGATACATATATATAATGCATGTAGGACTCATTCGAATCATGTTCTGAACATTTTGGAGTGACGTAACGTCAATATTCTCCGTACACATTATTAGGATTAACTCTTCATCAAGAATATTATAAGAATCAGGAAGTACCAACAACATTTATAACATAAGAATAAGAGGAGTAACCTCAACATCAATTGTTCCATAAGAAGGGAAACAATGTAAGTACTGTTAGCTTCTAAGAGTAGTGTATCTTTGGAAGCTCGTTCATTGCATTATGTACAATCGGAGTCGTTCAAAAGAAGGAAAGGGATAGCCTCACATACCTTGTATATACTTCCCCAATCTCAAGCTATGCAATTGTCACGACTCCTTAGTCTACAATAAGAGAGACGACACTATCGTTATCATTTAAGCGTCATAACTATTGTGTATCGACCAAAAAATATTTTACGATAAAACGGACAGCACCTACCATATATATATGACTTCACACAAGTCAAAAAATTCACCAAACAACATCAATAATAATCAAATTGAGCCTCCCAAAACAGTCCACACACAACCTAATAACTTCATACATAAGACGACCACCGTAGTCGTGTCAAACGACCCGGAAATGTTACGACGAACGACCAGCCCACAACCCTACATCTCTATATATCTCTACTCCAATGTCGTATTGATAAGAGGTTTAATGCGTTGGAAAATAGACTTATATATATTCAATTTGGTGGGTAGATCAACCTGTTATTCCAAGTATATTGGGAGAAAAGCTTAATAACATTTGACCTAAAGTTTAAGTAAAACTATGAACCTAAGTTACGACAACTCTTGTCGACTTTTGTTTCATAACTCGTTTGACTTCAAGACTATGATACGGATATTATATGATTCAAATACCTTAAAACATGACTTCTTGAGAATATTAAGCACCCCTAGGTTTATCCAAAAATATGAGTTACAACATCCTTGATTCGTTTAACTTCTAATACGTGTTAATCACTCATATACACTATTGTATCATTTAAGATCAATAGGATTAACTTATTATCATCTCAAAGATAATCTCTTCTCATGTTTACGTCGATTAACTTATGGCATGAGCCAACATACGTGAATATGGGTTGTAACACCCTCCCCCCCTTAGGAGCATTCGTCCTCGAATGTAAGTGTTTAGGGGGAGCCTAACTCATCGTGGATTCCAACGGAAATTTCCAGCCCATTGTTCCCCTATAAAATGGATACTATACAAACTTACAAGCAGTTAAACCCAACTTATTGCCATTCTAATGCGTCCTGCGTCCCCTCGGCATCCTTGTTATCTTGAATCTGGAACAAGTAAGGGTATTTAGACTTCATCTGCTCTTCTGCTTCATTTTGACGGAAGCTACATCCTTTGTTCTTAGCTTGCAGACTTGTCGATCTAATATAGCTACTGGAACTTCTTCATATGAAAGATCATTGATAGGGACGACTCGAGAAGGGTCTCCAATACATTTCCTTAACATAGATACATGGAATACCAGGTGGACAAATTCCAATTCAGATGGCAATTCTAACTCATAAGCAACCTGTCGAATTCGTCGGAGAATTTTGTACGGACTGATATACCGTGGACTCAGCTTACCCTTCTTCCCAAAACGCATAACACCCTTCATCGGCGAGATCCTCAGGAAAACCCAATCACCAACCTCGAACTCCAAATCACGACTTCGAAAGTCAGAATAAGACTTTTGCCTGCTTTGTGCCGTCCTTAGCCGCTCTTATATCAGTTTCACCTTCTCAATGGCTTGGTGAATCAAATATGGCCCATATAGTTCTGTTTCACCGACTTCGAACCATCCAAGTGGTGATGTACATCTCCTCCTGTATAGTGCCTCGTACGGGGCCATTTTAATACTGGAATAACAGCTATTATTGTAGGCAAATTCTATAAGTGGAAGATGGTCATACCAATTCCCCTTGAAATCCAGAACACAAGATCATAGCATATCTTCAAGTGTTTGAATGGCACGTTCAGCTTGTCTGTCAGTCTGTGGATGGAATGCAGTGCTGAGATTCACTTATGTGCCTAAATCCTTCTGAAAAGACCTCCAAAAGTTAGCCGCAAATTGCGCTCCTCGGTCTGATATAATAGATATCAGTACACCATGAAGCCTAACAATCTCCTTGATATACAATTTTGCATAATCTTCAGCTGTGTAAGTTGTCTTAACTGGTAGAAAATGGTCACATTTTGTAAGTTGATCAACTATCACCCATATGGAGTCAAACTTATGATAAGAGTCCATATTAATGAAGTCCATATTAATCACCTCCCATTTCTAGGTCAAACTTATGATAAGAGTCCATATCACATTTTGTAAGTTGATCAAATAATGAAGTCCATATTAATCACCTCCCATTTCTAGGTCGGAATCTCTATATTCTGAAGCAATCCACTAGGTTTCTGATGTTCGATTTTTACTTGTTGACAATTAGGACACTGGGCTACAAATTCTGCAATAGACTTCTTCATGTTATCCCACCAATACTGCTCCTTAACATCATGATACATCTTTGTCGAGCCGGGATGGATGGAATATCGGGATTGATGAATCTCAATCATAATCTTCTCTCTCAACCCTGCCACATCAGGCACACATAACCGGCCCTGGTATCTCAGTGCCCCATCTGCTCCGATCTCAAAAGCCGTAATTTTACACTGTTGAATGCTCTCTCTCAATCGTACTAAGGTAGGATCTTCATATTGCCGTGCTTTTACCTCGGCTACCAAAGATGATTCTGATGTATTCTGTACAGTAACCCCTCCTTCATCAGAGTCTAACAATCTAATTCTCATATTCGCTAGCTGATGAAGCTCATTAGTCAACCCCTGTCTACTTGCCTCAATGTGTACTAAGCTTCCCATTGACTTACGACTGAGAGCGTCTGCCACAACATTGGCTTTACCGGGATGGTACAATATTTCGACATCGTAATCTTTCAGTAATTCAAGCCACCTACGCTGCCTCAAATTCAACTCCTTCTGCTTGAAGATGTATTGTAAACTCTTGTGATCTGTGTAGATGTCAACATGGACGCCGTATAAGTAGTGCCGCCATATCTTCAAAGCATATATTACTGCAGCCAATTCCAAATCATGGGTCGGGTAATTCTTTTCATGCTTCTTCAATTGTCTTGATGCATAAGCAATCACCTTCCCATGTTGCATCAATACGCACCCCAAACCTATACCTGAGGCATCACAATATACCACATAACCTTCTGTTCCTTCTGGGAGAGTGAGCACTGGCGCATATGTCAATCGATTCTTTAACTCCTGAAAACTTCATTCACAAGCGTCAGACCACTTGAACTTAGTATCTTTCTGTGTTAACCTAGTCAATGGTGATGATATAGAGGAAAACCCTTCAACAAATCACCTATAATATCCTGCTAGCCCCAGGAAGTTACANTGTTGACAATTAGGACACTGGGCTACAAATTCTGCAATATACTTCTTCATGTTATCCCACCAATTTTGCTCCTTAACATCATGATACATCTTTGTCGAGCCGGGATGCATGGAATATCGGGATTTATGAATCTCAATCATAATCTTCTCTCTCAACCCTGACACATCAGGCACACATAACCGGCCCTGGTACCTCAGTGCCCCATCTGCTCTGATTNCACATCAAGATAGGGCCTGAATACAGTATTCATGAGATCCATAAAAGCTGCTGGGGCATTTGTTTGCCCAAACGACATCACCAAGAACTCAAAGTGACCATATCTTGTTCGGAAGGCCGTCTTTGGAATATCCTTCTCCTTAACCCTCACCTGATGATACGCTGAACGTAAGTCAATCTTGAAAAAATACTTGGCACCATGGAGTTGGTCAAACAGGTCGTCAAACCTTGGAAGTGGATACTTGTTCTTTATAGTAAACTTATTCAACTGTCGATAGTCGATACACATCCATAACGACCCGTCTTTCTTCCGCACGAACAGGACTGGTGCACCTCAAGGTGAAGTGCTAGGCCCAATGAAGCCCTTATCCAACAAGTCCTTCAACTGCGTCTTCAACTCGCGGAACTCTGCCGAGGCCATCCTATATGGAGGAATAGATATGGGTTGAGTGTCAGGCAATACATCAATGCTAAACTCAATCTCCCTTTCAGGTGGAAGGCCCGGAAGTTCATCTGGGAAAACATCTTGAAATTCATTGACCATGGGGATTGATTGTAGAGTAGGCGGTTTTGTCTCAGCATCCCTAACGCGAACGAGATGATAAATGTACCCTTTTGAGATCATCTTCCTTGCCTTAAGATAGGAAATAAACCTACCTTTCGGCGTAGCAATGTTCCCTTTCCATTCGATGACGGGTTCATTAGGAAATTGAAACCTAACCATCTTCGTACGAAAATCAACATTTGCATAGCATGGGGATAACTAGTCCATTCCCATTATCACGTCAAAATCAACCATTTCTAATTCAAATAAATTCGACGAGGATTGACGACTACAAATCATCACTGTGCAACATTTATATACCCTTCTAGCAATCACAGAATCTCCTATCGGAGTAGATACAACAAGTGGTTTACTTATCAATTCAGGTTCAACGCCAAACTTATTAGCCACAAAAGGTGTAACATATGATAATGTAGATCCCAGATTAATCAACGTATATACATCATAAGAAAACACAGACAATATACCTGTAACAACATCCTGAGACGACTCGAGATCCTGTCAACCTACTAGACCGTAGGTTCGATTTTGAGCACTACTCGAACTCGGCACTGCACCTCTACCTCTACCACGACCTGTCGACTGCTGAAAACCCCATGTTGGAGGTCGAACTGATGAGGAAGAAACAGACACAGATCCAGTTGGCTGAGCCATAGCACCACCTTCTCTATTAGGACAATCCTGCTTCATATGGCCAGGTTGTCCGCAAGAGTAGCACGCATCAAAACCTCGACAGCACAGTCCAAAGTGGGCCTTGCCACACTGATCACAACGGGGTGTTGGGAGTCTCGTCTGACTAGTATCCTGATGATATTGCGAGCCTGGTGCCCGCGAACTCTGACCTGGACCAGAATAGGTAAATCAATCATACTGAGGCCTCTAAAACTGTGGAGGAGCACTAGCTACAGGTGGCGCCGAACTCCTCAAAACCTGGGGCCTAACACTACCTCTGAAGTCATGAGAATACCCTACAAACCTCGCTCTTTTATGTTGGCCCCTATCTTGCTCCCTATATGCCCTTTGCTGGCCCTTACGATCCTCTAGGGTCTGAGCATAAGCCTAAATACGGGAAATATCCATGCCCTCCACCAAGGAGAATACCCTACAAACCTCGCTCTTTTATGTTGGCCCCTATCTTGCTCCCTATATGCCCTTTGCTGGCCCTTACGATCCTCTAGGGTCTGAGCATAAGCCTAAATACGGGAAATATCCATGCCCTCCACCAAGGAGGCTATCGTGCACTCATTTATCAAATGTGGTCCCAAACCGTTCACGAACATATGCACCCTATCACTCATCTCGGGAACCATATGAGGAGCATACCTTGCTAAAGAATCAAACTGCATGCCATACTCTCGTACACTCATATTACCTTGTCTAAGGTTCAAGAACTTATCAGCTCTAGCTCGTCGTATCTCAACGGGTAAATAGTGATGAAGAAAGGCCTCAGAAAATTCCTTCCACATAGCTAGAGGGGCATTCAGACCCCTGGATCTCTCCCAACTATCATACCACAAAACCGCTAAATCACGTAACCGATATGAAGCCAACTCTACTGCCTCTGTACCTGTAGCATGCATAACCCGTAGTGTACGATGAACCTGGTCAATAAATGTCTGTGGGTCCACCTTGGGGTCTGATCCGGTAAACACTGGAGGGTCTAGATTAATAAAATCACGAACTCTTGTACTATTCGATTTATCAACAGCACCGGTATTCTGCCTCTGAGCCTGAGCAGCTACCAAGATAGTCAACAACTGCACCGCACTCCGCATATCCTGCTTTGTAGGGCCAAACAGAGGAACTGGCGGTGCTGGGTTCCACCTAATATCCTCTGGATGAGACGGAGTAGATGAGGTATGAGACGGCATCTCACTCTGAGCCTCACTTTGGCCTACTCTGGCTTTAGGCACCTGACTGGTACCCTCTCCCGCGGCTATATCAAGTCTTCTACTAATCGATTGCTTCCTAGTCGAAGGCATCGCTGAAAGAAAACAAGGTTAATATTAGATACAACACTAAGGACTCAACTCTACGCACGATCTAGATTTAGGAAGAAGTTAAAAACCCTAGATTTCATGTAGTCTCTTGATTATAAATGTAGCGCGCTACACATAAATAATCAAGACTTTACTAGACGCGCCTCATAGACAACCCATAGGACAGACTTTCTCTGATACCAAGTTTGTCGCGACCCAAACTGGAGGATCATGACTAGTACCCGGGCCATACTTGCCGAGCACCAACGTACATTTTGTCTAATCTTCTTATTATCTTTAAGGGCCTACGAGATCAATATAAGTGGTAGATATGGATTATGAACACCAAACAATGATAGATAATGAAATAAACATGGATACATGGGATAACAAGACTGCCAAGAAACTACATATAACTTAGGAGCTACCACGCTTCCATGAAAGACTATAAAACAAAAATCATCTGACAAGGCATACCAAACTATACATAAGCCGACACCTGTCTATGAGCCTCTAAAAGAGCATAAGTAATGCAACATAGTCGGAACATGGCCCCGACATACCCATAATATCTATAACCAAAAATGCATACCAAGACCACGGCAAGTCCGGAGAAGGGATCTCGCCTATAACCATTGAACTGGAAAGCCTACTGTGGTGGGGGAAGTGCGTCTACCTGGCTATCAGGACCTGCAGCACGACATGCACCGTCCACAAATATAAAGGATGTTAGTACGAATAATGTACTAAGTATGTAAGGCAGGTCAATATAAATATCAACAATAATGTAAAGAGAGGTAGAGAAGATACAACCTGTAACATCTAAGTGCTTCTAAGAGACAGTAACATGAAATGCATGATACGTATATACACATAATCTTTTAAAAACATCCGCCTCTGTGGGCATCATCATCATCATATCATACCCGGCCTCAAAGAGGACTCGGTAAACCCAACTGATCAGTGGTTGCAAAATATGTGCCATACCCAGCCGACTATAGTGCGGCTCGGTAGAGTAAAATAGATACATATATATATAATGCATGTAGGACTCATTGGAATCATGTTCTGAACATTTTGGGGTGACGTAACATCGATATTCTCCGTACACATTATTAGGATTAACACTTCATCAAGAATATTATAAGAATCAGGAAAAAGTACCAACAACATTGATAACATAATAATAAGAGGAGCAACCTCAACATCAGTTGTTCCATAATAAGGGAAACAATGTAAGTACTGCTAGCTTCTAAGAGTAGAGTATCTTTGGAAGCTCGTTCATTGCATTATGTACAATCGGAGTCATGAAAATGAAGGAAAGGTATAGCGTCACATAACTTTTATATACTGACCCAATCTCAAGCTATGCAATTGTCACGACTCCTTAGTCTACAATAAGAGAAACGACACTATCGTTATCATTTAAGCGTCATAACTATTGTGTATCGACCAAAAAATATTTTACGATAAAATGGAAAGCACCTCCCCTATATATATGACTTCAAACAAGTCAAAACAATCACCAAACATCCCAAACAACATCAATAATAATCAAATTGGGCCTCCCAAAACAGTCCACACACAATCTAATAACTTCATACATAAGACGACCACCATAGTCGTGTCAAACGACCCGGAAATATTACGACGAACGAACAGACCACAACCCTACATATATATATGGTGTTTATCCACACCATTCCTCCTCCAAAACACCACAATAAAGTATTAGAACACGCAGCCCAACAGCAACACAAAACAGACCACTACAAGTGAATAACTCGAACTCACGGCTTCCGATCACCATCCCGTGAGTTCTTACAAGTATAAAACGAATTACCATGAATTTACAGTGCAAATAAATGGATGAAAGAGAGAATTAAACTCACCTTAATTGATGGATAACTCAACCCTTATCTTGGTTCTTCAAACTCTAGGGTTTACCCCCAATTTGAACTTGAAAGAGAGGGAAAATCAATTAGGGTTTGTGGATAACTTTTGGGAGGAAGTTTGCAGGGATTTAGGTCTGGTTATTTGTGAAATATAATGAGGGATATATTTCATGAGATAATCCTTTTAATGAGATCTTTTTATGACCCGAAATTTCCTCTTTTTGGGCTATCATTTAACTAAGTAGGTGACCCACCTACTTGTCACCTAGCAGCTTGTGCAGTCTCGTGAAAATCTCTATATCTCTCTACTCCAATGTCGTATTGATAAGTGGTTTAATGAGTTGGAAACTAGACTCATAGATCTTCAATTTGGTGGGTAGATCAACCTGTAATTCCAAGTAGATTGGGATAATAGATTAATAATATTTGGCCTAAAGTTTAAGTAAAACTATGAACCTAAGTTGCGACTACTCTTGTCGACTTTTGTTTCATAACTCGTTTGACTTCAAGACTATGATACGGATATTATATGATTCAAATAACGTAAAACACTACTTATTTAGAACATCAAGCACCCCTAGGTTTACCCAAAAATATGAGTTACAACATCCTTGATTCGTTTAACTTCTAATACGTGTTAATCACTCTTATACACTCTTGTATCATTTAAGATCAATAGGATTAACTTATTATCATCTCAAAGATAATCTATTCTCATGTTTACGTTGATTAACTTATGGCATGAGCCAACGTACGTGAATATGGGTTGTAACACAAAATGTGATGGAATAGAAAAGATGTAAAATAAAGTGCACACTAGTTAGTAATTTCAAAATCGTATTCTCTGGCAACGGCGCCAAAATTTGATACGCTCAAATTACACCTTAAAATAGTGTAAAGTGATCGATGTCAAATATAGTAACCCAACGAGGTTGGGGTCGAATCCCACAGGGAATAGGCGTGAAAAGTTTACTTGAGTAGTGTGAATCTTAACTTAACTCGTATTTCTATTCTGTTAGAGTAACATAAGTATTGTAGTAGATTGAATTGTAATTGGATAATTAAATAAGTTGTAATTAATTTGATTATCCAAACCAAGGTTGTGTCCCCTTCAATGAAATCTAATTCTATCGGTATTAATATGACATATTTCTAATGGAAGGTCCTTTTGATATGTAAATGATTTCTAAATGACTATCCAATATTTTCCAATAGTTGGGTAGTATTTCTCTTTATGATTTTTTCAAATATAAAAGAGTTGCAATTAGAGTAATCAATTTATGGCAAATAAAATACACTTATTCCTAAGCGATTCCATTAAACAAGGTTTAAAATCTTAAGTCTTTGATATTTAATCCTACCAAACCGTAACTCACTTTTTCAAGTAGAGAAAGAATATAATGGCGCTTGCTAATGTTTGCAACCACTAACAATAAATGAAGAATGAGAAGTAAATAAATATCAACCAACCATTATACATATATTCAATGTTAAACACCCATTGACATTACAGCCATTTAGGGTCCACAACCTTAGTATTTAAAACTAACACATGCTAAAATACAAAAGCAAAGGAATATTAAATGTCATAAATGCTTACAAATGTTCAAGATTCTTCACTTGAAAGCTTCCAAAAGATGGAACTATTCAATAAATCTATTTATAGTGGGCTAAAACTCGGGGCCAATTTCGGACAAAAATACCCTCCAGGTCAATTGTGCGATCGCATTTCTGTCGCATAACAAATATGCAGTACGCATTCTCTTCAATCACACCGCATCTTCAAAACCCTAGTTCTAGGAAGTCACCACATTCCAGTTATGCGGTCTGCATTGTTGATATTCGGCCGCATAGTATCATCGCATATGCTCTCAGCCACTTCTATAGGAGGTTTGCGATCCATTATGCGGCCCGCAAACCTGTTATGCGGTCACATAATGTACCACATTTCTTCACTTGGATTTGGACACACTGACTGTTGGACTCTGCGGTTTTCCTGGGCATTATGCGATCCACATGTTGGATTTGTGGTCTACATTTTCAACTATGCGATCGCATTTTGCCCATTCTTGTCTTTCTTCGGCTTTTTTTTTATTCCATTTCCATGTTTTTGGGTCCTCAAGCTTCATGCACTGCAAAACATCAAAATTACATAAGTATAAAAGACAATTGTGTTTAAAACGAGCTAAAATCTAAGGAATTGGTATTAGATGTGCCGAAATTCTCTGGCATATCTGTAACGACGCGGTCAGTCGTTATGCAGAACCTGCATTATAATTACTATTATTGACTTTTCATAGGTTGGTTATACTTTTATTGATGTGTTAGAGTTGGTAGGCTTGAAATCGGAATGGTTGTAGTGAGAGTTTAGTCGCTTAGTCTTTAAAAATGGTCTTAAAGTCGGAAAAGTCAACTGAGAGTTGACTTATTGGTAAACGAACTCGGAATGTAGATTTTATGGCTCGGATAGCTTCGTTAGGTGATTTTGGACTTAGGAGTATGTTTGGAATATTTTTGTGATGTCCGGTGTAGAATTAGGCTTGAATTGGCAAAAGTTAGTTTTTGGCGATTTCCGGTAGGCAGTGGAAAATAGGCTATCAGAGCCGGAATGGAATTCTGACAGTTGGAATAGGTTTGTAATGTAATTTTGGATATGTCTGCAAAATTTTAGGTCAATCGGAGTTGTTTTGGATAGTTTCGGCATCGTTATTCGATCTTAGAAATTTCAAAGTTCGTAGGCTTGAATTCGATGTGATTTTGGTGTTTTGATGTTTTTTTGGTGTTCCGAGGGTGAAACTAAGTTTCAATGATCAAATGTAACGTGTTAGTACGGTTGGTTGGGGTCCCGAGGGGCTCGAGATTGATTTCGGATGGTTAACGGGAAGTTAAGAGTTGAAATAGTGCAGCAAGCAGCTGCTGGTTTTCTGGTTACTGATGTAACTGCACCTGCGGAAGAAGGATCACAGGTGTGGGCCCACAGGAGCGGACAAGGCTCCGCAAGTGCAGGGAAGGTCGCAGGTGCGGTTAGCCACAGGTGCAAAAATCCCTGGACAGTATTAAATTAAACGCTCACGACCATAACCTATTTTAACACCATTTTTGAACGGGAAGAAGCTTTTGAGGCGATTTTGAAGAGGGAAAATCATTGTTCATCATAGAGGTAAGTATTTTGGACCTTAAAACTTGATTATAGGTGATTAAGGAACATAATCTCAGTGTTTAATTCATGAAAATCAGTGGAAAAAGGTGGGTTTAGGGCTTGAGATTTTGTGACCTTTAGGGGTCGATTTGAGGGGTCAAACGAACTTCGATTTTAGCGTTCTTTGTACGTACGGACTCGTGAGATGACGAAGAAAGTTTTGGTATAAAAATTTTTGAGTTCCAAGACGGGTCTCGGGGGTCGGGTTTTGACCGCTTTCAGGTTTTTAGCTAAAACTTGTATCTTTCAATTGGAATTCATTGCTTAAGCACAATTTGATGAAAAAAATCTGAACTTGGTAGATTTGGAGCATTCGGAAGTGGATTCGAGAGGCAAGAGTATTGCGAAATAGTTTTCGGGCTAGTTTGAGGTAAGTAATGTCTTTAAATCCTGTCCTGAGGGTATGAAACCCCGGACTATGCACCCTTTCACGGGTTTTGGAATGCAAAGATTGGAACTTTGGAAATATATTCCCTATTTAGGCAACTATTGAGTTGCGAAACTAATTTTTAAGCCTATGCTTAATAGTATTGATATATTTTGATATGATTTGGGCTGTAAGCCACATTTGGGGCCTAGTGCCGATCTGTTTACTCCTTGGGGAAATTTTTTCTATTTTTCCTCACTTGATATGTTATGATTTTCACTCGGTCTTTTCTTGATAATTTTTTTGACACTCAGAGTATTTTGAAACTATTTCTTGAAAATGAAACACTGTTTTGGGTCGAGAATACGGTATATTTATGGCCTGAAGGGACAATTGAGAGTGTTTGACTAAGTGAGGCTGGGGGCCTATATTGTGAGGATTCTATGATATGAGTGAGGATGCGGGCCTATATTGTGAGTGATTTATGCCATGATGTGGCTTGTTATAGCGCTTGGGCTGTAGGAGCCCCTCTGGAGTCTGTACACACCCCCAGTGAGCGCAGGTACCTAAGGAGTGATGCCCGCGGGGCTTATGCTGAGTGATTGTGAGGATGCCTGATGGGCTGATATTGAGTGATTGTGAGGATGCCTGATGGGAAAAGGATTCAAGAAATGATTTTGGCCCGAGGGGCAGGTTTATGATAATTTTACTAAGTTTTCAAACTATGATTCACTTCGTTTTTGAAACTGATTTTTACTGAGATATATTGATGCTATACTTGTTTTGAAAAAAAAAAGATTTCTGGAATTTAGTTTTTGAACTTATGTATTTGATGAATACTTTATGGTGACTTGGTGTTTTACTGGTTTTGTGATTTGGTGTACCTGTGCTGTGTGTTTTATATTTCTCAGACTATGATTTATTTTCATTACTACTAAGTTAGCGTACTCATCATTACTCCTTGTGCCTCTGTGCACAGATTTAGGAGACGGTCCGGAGCAGTAGCTGTCTCAATTTGTTAGCAGCAATTACGGGATTTCGAGGTAGCTTTCCAGCGTCCACAGCTTCTCCATTCCTTTCTTTATTTAGTTTTAGCATTTCATTCCTAGACTTTATTTGAGGCATTAGTAGAGTTAGTTTTATTTCGTAGATGTTCATGACCAGGCTGACTCCAGTCATGGGAGGTTTTGTTTAGAGTTGTTTAGACTATTATTGGGGCGCTAAGACTTAAATAAATTATTTTTATGCTATGCTTGCTGTTATTATTAAATTTTGAATTATCATAATCAGACAAATGCATAAGTAATGTGATGCTTGGATAGCCTAGTTCCACGATAGGCGTCATCACGGCCTGTTAGGATTTGGGGTCGTGACAATATCATCTGATCAAGATCTAACTCAAGTCATAGGAAAGAAGCGACCGCTAGCACCCTTCCGCAGAGGTTGGCCAAATATCTTAAGGATGAGCAATATACGAAATTCATGGAGATGTTGAAGAAGATTCAGGTGAACATTTCACTGATTGATGCCTTAAGGGAGATACCCGGTTATGCAAAAATGATGAAGGACTTGATGTCTCACAAGTTTGACTTTCAAGACTTGGAAACAGTGACACTAACTAAGACTTGTAGTGTTGTTGTGACAAGACCTACAGCGGAGAAGCTATCCGACCCAAGGAGTTTCACAATTTTGTGCACCATAGGAAGTTATGATTTTGCCAAAGCATTGTGTGATGGCGAGCATAAACATGATTCCCTTATCTATCTATAAAAGGTTAGGAATTGGAAGGGCAAGACCCACATCCATATTACCATAGCTAGCCGACCAAACTGTGAATAGGCCATCAAGTATACTTGATGATGTACTTGTGCAGAGTTGGAAAGTTTGTGTTTCTGGTGGATTTTGTCATTCTGGACTGCCAAGTTGATGAATAGATTCCCATAATTTTGGGGAGGATATTCTTCGCCACAGGGAGAGCTCTGATTGATTGTGAAAATGGGGAGCTAAAGATGAAACTAAAGATGAGTAAATAACGTTCAATGTGAAGAAGTCTATGCGACGACCAAGTGAGCTTGCTAAAATCTCTCGGATTGAAGCTATGGATGTTATTCTAGAGGAGGAAGATAAGGCACGGAATGCAAAAGATCCCCTAGCAGCCTGCCTCATAAACTTCGAAGAGGTAGATGGTGAGGACTTGGCGGAGTGGGTTTTGGCTCTTGAAGGCCAAGGGTACTGAAAAAGAGAGCTCGAATTCAAGCCTTTACACTTAGAAGAAAGAAAGACCCCTCCAGCTAAGCCATCAGTTGAATTGAAGAGCCACCACAGTTGGAGCTAAAAATGTTACCGTCTCACCTCGGGTGTTCTTTCTTAAGACTTAGTTCAGCATTACCTGTTATTATCTTATATGGTTTGTTAGATGTGCAGGTAGAACAACTTTTGTAGGTTCTGAAGGAGTGTAAAACTGCAATTGGGTGGACCATTGCAGACATAAAGTATCAGCCAACATTTTTTATGCATAATATTCTACTAGAAGATGGGCACAAACCTTCCAGATAACATCAAAGAAGGTTGAACCCCAACATGAAAGAAGTGGTGAAGAAAGAAGTGATCAAGTGGTTAGATGCGCGAATCATCTTCCCCATCTCTGACAGCAACTGGGTCAGCCCGGTTCAATGTGTTCCAAAAGAGGGTGGAATGATTGTGGTGCAAAATGAGAACAACGAGTTGATCTCAACAAGAGTAGTCATAGGATGGAGAATCTGTATGGATTACAGAAGGTTGAACAAGGCCACCCGAAAAGACCATTTCCCACTGTCATTCATTGATCATATGTAAGATAGATCGGCGGAGAGGTCCCATTTTTTCTTCCAAGATGGATACTCGGGGTATAACCAGATCTATATTACCCTAGAGGATAGAGAGAAAATGCTGTTCACCTGTCCATATGGCCTCTATGCCTTTTGGAGAATGACGTTTGGACTATGCATTCCAAAGGTGCATGATGGCCATCTTTACAGATATGGTAGAGGACATAATGGAGGTTTTCATGGATGACTTCTAAGTGGTGGGGAATGTAACACCCCATAAATTCGGCTTAGGTATGAATGAGTTAAAGGAGTAGTAAGGTTATATTTTGAACATATGAAGTCCTATCGGGATGATTATGGGTGAAAATAGTTGTTTCAAAATCAATATGGAAAGTGAGGTGTATAAGATTCGACAAAATCGACTAAGTTTGCAGAAGATCCGTCTTCCAGTAGTGTTTAGTGAAACAGTGTAAGGAATTTTGGAAAAACCAAAGCATAAAGGTTGTAGTCCTTTGAAATAGATTTCCAATGATATATTATGGAGCCCAAACGGATCTCTGTGCAAAAGGTTATGCTCGTTTTATAGAACAGTAAGCAATATGCGCGCCCATGCGACGGTGTTCTGGCCATTTAGCGCGGTCAGGTGCGCGGTTGGGGCCTCCAAGTTCACGGGGGCGCTCGTGGGGGATTATTTTTAAAGCCCTACTTCGTCCCGCACATCCCCAAAACATAAAAACTTGCTCTAAAAAGGAAAGCTCTAAAAAACCTAACTCCTTAAGGGTCACTCCACCACCCAAGGTAAGTTATAATGGTGATTATAAGTTAATTTTAACTTCCCAACATCTTATTAACATGGTTAAACCATTCATATCATTAGATATTCGATTGGGACATCATCATTGAGTGAAGGAACCCTAGAACTCGAATTCAAGGGGATTGAACTTCAAGGAGGTAATGTCTTCAACCTCAAATTGATTATAAAATTAGTTTAATAATTATAGACCCTAGTTCATGATATTTGAGTTGATGGGTTTGATAGAAAATCATGAATGGTTATAGGTTTGGTGTATTGATTGTTGATTATTGGTTAAGGGTATTATTTACCTTATGGGTGATAAAGCATAATGTTGATTATAAACATTTGAGACTTTAGAATTTATCTAGGAGCAAGAGAATTGCTTATTGAGTGTAGAGACACCATTAATAAGTACTATAAAGTTTTATGCCACCAAGTGTTTGATAAAATGCCTAAGTGACGAAAACATGATTTTTGTTGCTAATTTGGAATCACTTTGACTTGTATTGATATAGATTAAAGTTGAAAGGGTTGGCGAATATTGTATTATGCTCAAGAGTAGGAAGTTAAGGTATGTGAGGCTAACTCTCTATGTTTGGGAATGTTATTGATTCTCCCTACAATACGTTTACGACGTTACTAATTGCCTCAGAAATATAGTTAAGCCTAGTTCCTTGAATAGTTGCAGAACTTCTATTTTCTAGCTTCCTAACTCGTTTATGACTTTCATTCTTAACATTGTGAAATTAGTGCGTAATCAATATAGACTTGGGTTGGATGCCCACAAGTCTCAGTCTAGATTACTCAGCATGTCATAAACAGTCGAAGTTTCAATTTTCATTATCAGTTCATGAACACGTGTCTCAGTCTAGCTCTGTTCAGTATTCTAGTATCATGTAACTGAGTACGGTTCAATATTTCAACATCATGTATTTTAGTATGATTCTCAGTTCCTGAATGATGAGAAGCTATATTTGGGCATGAGGCCGCAGTTTATGCTTTATGCATGTTTGGGCCTGAGGCCGCAGTTTATGTTTTATGGATTTTTGGACATGAGGTCGCAGTTATGTATACGTATACTTGGGCCCCAGGCCGCAGTTTGTACACACACACACACACACACACACACACACACACACACATATATATATATATATATATAT